>VZRX01018715.1:0-77514 GCA_013398075.1 Notiomystis cincta
ATATATATATTTATATATATAATCTGTGACTGATCCATGTGTCTTAAAGTCACTTCTATCTAGTTTTATGAATCTAGGATTTGGTTTAGTATAGATAGTTAGTATATATTTTCAGACTTTCTGTGGAGACTCCAACTTCTTGTGACTGTTAATACCATCTTTTTATCTGTTATCCATTTTAGAGCAACCTGAGCTGACCAAGCCATCACTCTCACTGAGTTACAAAATGTACATACACTCTTTACAAACAATGAGAGTTAATTAAGAAAGTGGAACATAAATCTGTTTTAACCTGAGAGCAAACCACTAAGTCACAGTAACACTCCACCTTCCTTCCCAGCCTCTGTTGTCCATCTGAAGTTACTGTAATTAGCAACACCCATTTGGGTTTTCAAATGCAGTAATGAGACTACCAGCACTCTTTTATGAACTCTGATATTCCAGCTCCTTTCATGAACCTGTCATTGATGGTTGATGTAAATTATATCAGCAATGTAATTTGAACTGACATGCAATCCACCTTAGGAGTAGATCATCCCCTTTCTGTATTCAGTGCTAGAAAATTCTCCTGATCATCATCAGTTTGTAAAGAACTCAGAATTTTTTCTGTGATTTTAGGTGAACAGATATTTTCACAGCTCTAGCCTAAACCCTAGGGAGCCCTTGTGTTAAAGAATTTGACAGAATCCAGTCCATCTGTGTTTTAGAGAACAAATGAGAGACTAAGATGGGGAGATGTTCAAAATTTGTCTTCCTCTTATATAGTTTTGATTCTTAAAATTCTTAGAAGAAAGCCCAACCATGACAGACACTTGTATGTTACTGCTTCATCTTTGAGTGGCAAGTGTCTCTGAATTTTCAAATACCAACACTTCCCTCTTGTAAGGAAAATGTAGTATTTGACCACATTGTCTTAGGGCATCTGAGAGTTTGGGAAAAAAAAAAATCAAGGTCTAAAGCATCTGGCAATATCTTTAAAAACAATATGACAAGGACTATAGTTAGTCCAACCTTCTCCCTGTAAATACTAGTGCTAAGTTAAATGCTTCTGTACATCAGAAGATGATGTCTCCATTAATCGTAATTCAATAGTTAGGCAAATAGTCAAAACACAATTCATGAATATAAAATTATTTTCTCCTCAACTAAAAGTTCCACCAAGTTTTCTTGCACGAGGTCACATAAGGTATGGGACCCTTACATAGCAGCAGAAAATAAATGTAAGTGCCTTGATATTCAAAGGCACTTATTTTCTCTCTTGAATTTAAGAAGTATACATGAGATGTGGTGTGTTCTGGTCTCATTATCTTACATGGCATCCATAACAAGCATTATTAAACACCAGTTTTCAGGCTGAATGTACCCCTAGTTTTACGCACTATGGAAATTCTTTGCTCTGTTTTCATGCTTTGCCAATCTGCAGGCTACTGCGAATAAGAAAAAAATCCCCAGAGGTCTGGAAATCTTGCCAGCAGATTAACCACAACAAATCCTTGCTGGCTACAAAGTGGTTAAAGGTCAGGTTGAAGGCTTGACAAACACATCACTTAGATGAACCAATTACAAAAAGAAAAAAAAAAAAGAAAAAGCAAGCATGACCATTTTTTAGGAAAAGCTTTGTGTTTGGGACTACTTAAAACCTCTCTCTTTCTTCTGAGACATTGCTTTGTGGTGGGGATCCAATGCACAGTACTGCCTGTATTCCACCAGTGTCTGCAAGATATGATCTGAAAAGAAATAAAGGAAAGAGAAAGACTCATTAAATTCCTCCAAAATATATTTAAATGTGAAATATCTATGAAAGATTTATCTTGGGTTTTTTTTCAGTATATGCAGCTAGGTCCTAAGTGTCTTAGATTTTAACCTCTTGACTCACGCTTTGATAATTGACACAAGATTTGTTTTGGAAATGGAATCATTGACTAAAAAAGGATACAATAAAAACTTTTCTCATTCTAGATAATACAAACATGATCTGTTACTCATAAAATTTAAGCACAGTTAAACAGGGAAAAAAAAAATCCCCAACTATGTATTGGCTTTGGGCTCATAACAAAAAGAGCTTCTCCTGTTTTATGAGCCTCAGATTACCAAATAACCTTGACAGCTGAATCAGTGTTCCATGACAACAAGCAGGCCATTGATAAATAGCAACAAAACTATTAGATGTTGAATTTAAGAGATGAGTAATAGAGAAGCTAAATTATAGGTTTACCACTTGACAAAGTACAGCTTGACAAATCTGTGATAACCTACATGTGGGTCTATGTATGAATGCGCACAAGGAAAAGAGAAAAATACAAACTTTTAAAAACAAAGGTGAAATTGGCATGACATGGGTGTTACAAACGCATCAATATATTCTTTTCATAGTACTAAAATTCCTGTTTTCCATTATCAAATCCTTAAAAACCCTTGAAAAAGCTGCCTCTTGTGATTTTTTTTTCTGGTTTTATTTAAATTTTTCATTTTTAGCACTGTAAGGTAGAAAAGGGGAGGAATTTCTGATATGTGATAGAATTTTAAACTGGTTCCTGCAAACTAATAGATTCCAATAAAAGTTCAAAACCAGCAGTTTAAAGGGCCATCAGCAAAAGCAAGAGCTGAAAAATCTCTTCCTGGAGAATGGAGAGCAATTTGAACTTCCTAGGAAATAAGTGACAACTATGTTTGTCAACTCCCTGTAATCAGAATGGTGTCAGGAATGATTTTATTAAAAGTTGAATCTTACGTATTCACTTTTTTTAAAATGATGGGACCTATAGAGGAAATCTGGATGGGTGACTGCTCATGTACAGAAAAAGATACAATAAAGACAAGTTAATGCATCAATCTTTCATAGAGGAGAAACTTTCTAGCATGGCCAGTGTGCTCCCAGGGAGGTCTGTGGGCCTCCTGCCCTGACTTTGATGCAGCAGCTTTTGGTTGACTGCTGTAAACCAAACCGTGGTGGTCCCCTCAGGTGGGATTCTTGTGCTCTCACTTCCCAGAGTAGATCAGTACTCCCACACTGCTCTTGACTGTGGTCTGCTGACATCTCTATTTTCCAGTTGTGGTGAAAAACCAACGTGCTGAATAAGTGCAATGCCAGCCCACGATGTGGGACCTGTAACATTCTGTTAATAGAAAAATATCGTACTGAGTGAGCAAGAATACAGCACTGAATTTACCAAATTATCTCATTTTCCCTTAACTTGTGCTTAGTCAAATCTTGACAATACTCAGACAAATTACAGGATTAAGGCTGAAGAACTAGATGAAGTTCTGTGATCTGTGTTGCACAGGAGGGCATATTACATGATCCAACTGGATCTCCTGTTTCAAAAAATCTATTAAGTATTCTGGTGTAAGAAACAGCTGTAGTTTTGTCAAAGGGGAATTAAACACTGGAAATTCATCATATCCTAAACACTTTCACAGTATCTACTATGAGGATAACTTGACAAATAGATGAGAAACATCAAAAGCAAACCTAGTGAAGGTTGAAAAAAAACAACTGTGTATGAAGGGATTTCAAACTTTTGTCATTTATTCAATTTTCCTGGAACAACACAACCAGTATGAAATACTGTTCACAAATATGAACTAAGTAACTGTGTTTCCTTAGAAAAAAATTATGCATATTTTTTGACACTGCATCCATCCCTGATATCTGTTATATGGGCATTATTTCCAGTGATACACTAATACTACAGTGATTCTGACCTTTATTATGATATCCATGTTATCCTCTATTCATAAACAGAGAAATAACACAGAAGCCATATTTTATTCAACTACAGCATGTGCTTACCATTCCATATTCCTGGATTCCAGATGCCCATAGCATTTTAGCCTTCAGAAGATCAAGAATATCCAGTGTTTGAGATGTATATGATGGAATTTTGACATTTCCCCTAAAATGCAGATCTTTGTATTTACATGTCCTTTATGTTTGCAATGAGGGATTGCCAAAAAGGTGCTTAGCCAAAAACATTTTTGTTTTTTTTCAACAAAAAGCTCAAGTTAGTCATATGCTTTCATCCAAAACAATCAGAACCTGAGCCAATTTAAGATACCTTGGAAGGATTAATTTATGCTGTTGAGCTTGTAATATGTGTAACCAATAGGAGTTCTCTTCATACATGGCTTTTTTTTTGCAAATCTTGCAGCTAAGTCAGTGAGCCAAATGCAAAATCCAACACCTAAGGGCATCATGTAGATTTGTAATGCACCCTGGGGACACCTAAGGTTGAGAAACCATTGAATGGATTACACAGATCCATATATGTAGTTTTTTCATCTCTGACAGATATAATGTGAGCACTATTATTCGTACTACAAAAATTTCTTAGTATATTGTGTGTGAGAGAAAAATAAAAACATGTCAAATCACTTACATGAAAAATTATTAAGAAAAGAGTGTTGAAGATTCCAGCCTCTTTAGGGAAGTGTCTTATGTTGTAACACCTACATGCCATAGAGATTTGTACAGTGACAAAGGTTTGGCTAAATAACTGTAGTATCAGAGGAATATTCAGATCAATATATGGGTCTATTAGGAGCTGAAAGAAATATATTAAAGCTGCTGAAGGTCTTCCTCTCTGAAATCTTGCCATTCCTCCTCCTGTCAGTCACCTGAAAGTTAGGCATCTGAACTGGCTAAACCTTTCCCAGGGAACAGCTCCCCTTTATCACAGAGATATAGTTTTAAGTGAGATGAATAGCCCTTTGCAGGAGCCTTTTTTCATATACAGAGACCTGAGAAGGGCTCAAACCAGGTCTTTATGGCTGGAGTAAATTAAATTAAACCAGTGCTCAGGACTAGTATTGAAATAGGGACCTGTGTTGCAAAATGTTATCAAGGTACAGTGTGTTTCTCACAGGTTTTATGCTGTTGAATGTGTGATTGGATATTCATACTGATGTAAAGGAAATGGACCAAAGGCTTGGGATTTTATAATACAACTGGTGGTGCAATTTTCCCTTTAGCTGTTTTTCTGGATTGTCAACACAGGCTACAGTTTTGTTTATCCTTTCCTTAAGGCTGTTGGGTTATGGATTTTTTTCTTTTGTCTTACTCCTCATTCCCCTTTCCCCAAAAAGATTTTGGCAGCAGTGAAAAGAAACAGGACTTTCCTGTGGCCTGGACGTTTAGTATCTAAACTAAAATTAAATATCCACTGGACACAATTTGCTGAAACTGCAAGTGATTTAACATTGTGTCCATCCTCACTTTTATACTTAGAATTAAACTATAGGGTGGTGCTATTTTTAAAACAATTTGCTCCTCACTTCTCCCATTTTTTCCCCTGTCCCTGGCAATTGATCATTGCAGTGCCTACAAATGCTCCATGGCTAAGAAGAGAAAAGCTGAAGATCAGATCTCAGGCGTTCCCGTCAACAAGAGGAAGTCCCTGCTAATGAAACCCCGCCACTACAGCCCCAGCTTGGAATGCAAAGAAGAAAATGAAGACAGGACAGAGTTACAGGAAGATATCGGTGCCCTCGAAAGCAGCTCAGCTCCAGGTAGTTCCTTGAACTCCACTTGAACTTGAATTCAACAGGAAGGGAGATAAGAAACAGTATTTTGAAACAGGATGCAAGACACGTTTGACTTCTAAGAGAGCTGGAATGGTGCCCTTCTGCTCAGGTTTAATCATCATACTTCCATTTATTTTGTACAATAACTTCTCCTGGGGTCTAGTAAATGCTTTGTAGGTCACCCAGAGACAACTGCTGCAGCGGGTCAGATATGGAGCAGCATCTGCTTCTCCACTACCTCTGTCAAAGAACAAGCTTAAGCCCACCACCATCCCACACATTTATGAAGAGCCGATTTTCACTGGAATATATAGAGCTCTTAGGAAGGAAAAAAAATGCTTAGCAAAACATTGTTGACTTTAACATTTAGCAAAGCAATTTCATGCGTGTGACTGCTGTGTGTGTTCTGTTTAACACGATTATTAGACTCAGCACTTTTATACTTGTTATTCCAACACTGCTAAGCCAAACACATCCAACAATTTATAGCAGTTTCTACAATGTGTATACTGGAAAATATGGATGAAGATGGGGGCACAGAAAGATATAGCTATATTATGTTTTGATTAATCTTCCTTTCTAATATATTTTATATATATTCAAGTTTAAGAAAAAGTCTCAAACCAAATTGTTTTTCACATATTTGTTTAAGAAGTCCTGCCAAACCAGTTAATTGCACAAGTGAGAGGATATCAGTGGAAGATATCAGGAAGACATTAGGACTCACCTGTTCACAGCAAATGTTAAAATAATAGGAACATGATCTGACACTGGGAAATTAGTAATTATAGATAATATGTAAGCTGAATGAACTTAAATATCACTCAGTTGCTGGTTGCTATTGGAATTAAAAGATAATTTCTTTTCCACTTAATTTCTTCTTATCAAATGTTTTTGAAGGTCAGGGTGGTAGATTGTATCATCTAGGGTCCCTTTACCACAAAAGACTGGACCTAGATGGTCTTTCAAGGTCCGTTCCAGCCTAGGCTGCTCTATGATTTTATGATGAACTGAAATTTGTAATTTGTGTGTTTATCCACTCTAAATTGAACTCCCTTAAAACAAAACAAACCCCCAAATTTTATGCACATGATTACTATAAAACACAGAGAAGAGGAAGAAGAATATCTTGCAGATTAAAGAGTCAAATCCTGATTCTACCAAAATTAGTCTTTGAGGTCTTTGTGGCATTTCTATAACAGCAAAGTTTTCAGTCAACTGTCACTTGTAAATCTTCTAGGAGGGGATTTTTCCAAAGGTCTGCATCCCTCTGCTGTGAAAGCCTAAGAAGGTAGCCCCATCTTCAAACAGAACATTAATTAGCAAGGCAACACACAATGTCTCAGTCTTTTGGGTGACATTTTAAAGAAAAATTCATCAAGGAAAAAGTCCCATGTCTCTCAGTGCCTGTTCAGGCTGCAGGGAGTATTTCTGTCTCCTAACACCAGAAGGGAATCTGTTGGAGTAAGAGTTCCCGTATGGTTGTCTTGGGGTTTTGTTATTGTTTGTTTGGATTTTTTTTTTTTTTTTTAGATATTTGGATTTTAGCTAAATTTTTGTGTTGATTCAGCCTGGTTCCTGACCATCCAGAGTTGCACTCAGTAACATCTTTTTCTTCCCCTTCTTTTTGTCCTCTGCACGTATTGAAGAACTCTATGAAGTGAAATGATTATGATGAGTGTAAAGGTAGACTCTGTGTCATATACAGAAAAACCTAAGTTATTTAACCTTTTTAAGTTCCTTTTATAAAAAGGGGCAAGTTTGGGGCCATCGATGTAAAAGTAGGGAAACCATGCCCTTCAGTCAAAAAAAAAATCCCACTTGATTTTGAAAAGATTTATTTGATACCAGTATAATATATTCAAACCTGCTTGTGTCAGTGATAATACAACCTACATCTTTTGCATAAATTTTACCAGCTATAAAACACATTTCAGCAAAAGCATACAGCTGGTCTGGCTATGTAGGTTTACTTGGGATTTCTTAGTGTAATATTGCTCACTTTATTAAGAACTCATGATTCTTGTCAGTTTGATCAGTTAATGATTCAGTTCATGGAATGATGCAACTGTAAACTAAGCTGAGTTTTGATTATTTTAAAAGTAAATTCACAGCCTGTAGAAGTAAAAAGCAAAGCTGGGACAGCTGAACCATTAAGACTGATTCAACAACAAATTTTTAGACATTGCTTTAAAAATTGCTGATTATTTAAGGAACAAATTTTTTTTTTACATGAACTTGTTATCTTTCACACAGAAAAATAACTGAAAATACCTTTTGCCATTGTAGTATTTTGTTTGGTTTGGTTTCTTTTGATGGGCAGGAGATTTCTTTTAAGCTAGATCTTGTTACTTTTTGAAATTACCCACTGATGGGATTCTGTTTTATTCCAAATGGCTGAAGAGCAAATAATAAAAACCCATTTGACTAAAGTTGGTTATAGAGCCAAATCATCATTCTTACTTGCTGAGATGTGAAAAGATGGCAGACTTTATTCAAAATACTGCAATGTGTGTGGTACTAGACCAGCTGCTAAAAAGTTACACGAAGGTTTACAGACACTTCTTTAAATACAACTTTATGCACACAGTGCACAAGGCCACCTCTCCCTGCATGAGTCCAATTTTCTGAAGAAGAATAAGAATTAATCAATATTTTCTTTTAACATATAACAAACAGTTGAACCAAACAATTATGTAAACTGGAAATGACCCAAAATGCTAACAGTTTGGCAGCAGTAAAGTGAAATGCATTGTGGTGCACATGTGCATTTTTGTCCCCCTTTTCCCCTCCACAATAATCTGCACTTAATAGGAATATTTTAAACTATGTAGCTAAGCAACAGAGGTAATTGTTGCTTTCTAGAGCTTTTGTTAGGCACTCTAACACAGCCCAAATATGCATAATTAGGTATAATGTCTATAAATCATTATTGTACACATGTGGGTAGTTAAGTGGATTGAGAGAATAGTTCAATGAATTGGACATATTCACTGAAAATGCTTTTTATTTGTTTTCTGTAGTTCATAATACTTTAAAATTATCATAACCCTTTACACTTTCTCTTAATAGCTCACTGTGTTATTGAGAGAAACTTCATTTGCATTTTAGGCTATGCTTAATTTATTATTTAAACCTGGAGTTCTTCTGATTCAGGAAAGGACAGACACATCTTATGAAATAGTCTATGCTTGTTTATTCATCCTCCTTTCTAGGAAGTAAAATGTTAAATTTTTCAGTTTATGTTGAATAGATCCCAACAAAAGAATGTACCCTATAATCAGCATTATTGAAGGGGCTAGTGTTGTGACTAAATTCTTCCCTTCATCCAAAAATGCTTTTAGTTACTATGGCAATATTTACTTGATCCTGGCAAAACCAGTGTTGATTTTAGAGAGATAATTACCAGAAAGGAAGATGATGGAGATGTATTTTTGAGTGTCCTTGTCAGAGGAAATGTTTATAAAAAATTAAATGAGATACAAAAGGCATATTGTCTTCCACACTGACAACCTCTCCTACATGCAGCCTTTATTACCTGCTGGCTGCTGCTTTTCTTCTGAAGAAAGATGTTTATAAAGACAGGATGCACTTCAGTGGTGTCTTTAACAAGTCCTTTATGAGTCTGTACATAACAAACCATTTCTGTTTGCCTGTGCATGACCTGATCTATCACTTAGTGTGGCAATTTCAGTGGTGACCAGGAGCTTGCCCTTTGTGAAGTATTGAGGATTTTTCCATCAAGGTCTTTCATGGGACCTGAGGTGACTGGGAAAGTAATTAGGGTTTATTTTGAGAAAATATTTGGGAATCTTAGATGCAATAAAAGTGAAAATAGATCAATGGAATTTAAAAATGTGTCTATGTGCTTGTATATGTATATATACATACACAGACACACACATATTATATAGATTTTATGTATATATGTAGTATCAATGTATGGTACATTATATTTACATAAATGTTTATGACTGTGTGTATGTGTGTGTGTTCCAAGATAATATATGTTTTCACCATCAGTGAGAAATGGGGATATAATTTTTTCTCATATAGTGCCAGAACTATAAAATAAAGTAGATATAATCTTAGAAGGGCTTTTCATCATGCTACAAGCAGTCATTTCAAACAGGTCTTTGGTGTGAATTCAATCGTTTCAGAGTACCTTTCTGAGTAACAAAACAGCAATCAGTAAGTAAATATCTTTGTGTCACTTCTACAAGATAAAAAATAGTTATTCTCACGTATTTCTCTTGGCCTTTTTCTCATACAGAGGAGAGTACTCCAAAATCAACCGAGGAAATCCCTCATTTGGGTGGGCAAGAAAATTCCAGTCAAAGAAAAGACAGCTACTCCAGCTATCAAGATGCTGTGGCCAAATCTTTGATGAACATGGGAAAAGTAGCAAAAGATACACCCAGTCAAACAGTGGCAGAAAATCTAAATGATAGTGGAATTCAATCCTTAAAAACAGAAAGTGATGACACTGATGAATGTTACCTGATTAGCTCAGCTGAAGGAAAGGAAAAGACTGCTGTTTCTGACCCAAAATACTGTTCATCTGAGGAAAATGAAAGTAACTCTGAAATTATGGACAACGAGTGGGATAGCTCTTCAAATTTCTCGGAAGAAACTAGTGTAAAGCCCCATGTAACTCAGAAGTATATTGTAGAGTGTAATCAACCCAGCATCCTGGAAGTCCCAGAAATTAAGAAAGAAGAGGTCGAATATGCTCCTTGTGAAACACTCTGTGACTCAGAAACAGAGCTAAGAGCACCTCAGGAGCCCCACTCTGACCCTTTCAAGAAGAAAATTCAGAGTCTCTTCCCCGAAAGTGAAGAAGACGACAACGAGTGCCTGTCAGAAACCACGGACGTGTCAGTTGAGCTGGACAAAACAAAAGGGAACTTGAGTTTGCTAGAGCAAGCAATTGCTCTGCAGGCAGAGCAAGGGCATGTGTTTCACAGCACCTACAAGGAACTGGATAGGTTTCTTCTGGAGCACCTAGCAGGGGAAAGAAGACAAACCAAAGTTATTGACATTGGTGGGAGACAGATATTTAGCAGCAAACGTAAGGAAGTATTTTTGGCTCTTCTTGCTGGCTTAAGCATTTGTCCTGTGACTGATAGAGGATTCTGAGCTGGGTTTTATAGCAACAGTAAAGAATCTGGAATTTAGCTGGTAATTTTGTTAATTATGTACCTTCACACTAGTGCCTCACGTCTAACCAGGTTAAACGCTAGGTACTTGGCTTCCTGCCAAACTGCTATGTGAAATGATCAGTAATGGGTACTAAAAGGGCTGTGGAGCTGGCACTGACATTCCTTCTCCTCCTTTTCCTCCTCCTCTGCTTCCTCCTCTGCAGGGCGCTAATACAGACCTCCAAAATTTCAGCAGCCAAAAGACAAGGCATTAAAACAGTGCTCAAGGGCAAGTTTAGGGTGAAAAATTGGCCTCTCCCAAAGATACTACCTATTTCCTAAGCCATGTGTTTTCTGAGTTCAATCCACTTCACGTATCAACACTACATTTTGCTACATCCAGCACTTCTGAGCCAGGAAAGCACAAGCCGTGCTCTTCTGCCTCATTCTCCATCAGCAGAAGTACCAGTGAATTCCAAAATCTTTATTGTTTCTGATGGTTTGTGGTATCCTATAAACCTGTGGGAACATCACTATATTTTCAGCACTTAATTACGCTTCCAGAAGTGAAGTTTTAGAAGGTTTGGGTTTGATTTATAAACTGGGCTGTCTCATATGAAACTCCTCAATTGAGGATGATTACAGAACATCAACAGATGTCATTTTATAAGCACACTCCCTTCTGTAGTAAGTAACAATATGCTTATCTGTCCTTTGACTTTTACTTCTGGCCTTCCCAACATCCCGAGGTCACCCTAGCATTGATGCAATTTCTGCTTTTGATAAATGGTTTACTTTGGTCTTTCTAATGTAACTTTAGGGTAGTCCTTGTAGACATTGCAAATATTATAGTAATTTACTCATATAAAGCATTTAGCATGAAACAGAACTGACAGGCAGTTTTAGGAGTTGCAACTGTAAAATATTTCTCTGCAGTATTTGGGAAGAAAATGAATATATCTCATTTTTGTGTCTCAAGCAGTGTTTTCATTAGCATGTCTTAAGCTGTGCATGCATGATATTAATCTACCTTTTCATTAAACTATGTGAACCTTTATTTGCTCAGATGACTTTGGCATATGCAGGAACTTTATAGATATTCTTTCCTACCCTGAGAGCAGCTGTGTTCACCAGGCTCACATTGGTGTCAATGTGACTTTCTCACAGCACACATAGGAAAGAGCAGTGATGTAAGAATGGCAGAATCTATCCTTTCCTGACTTACCTCATATTATAATTAGCTGTGGTTTCCAGGTGAGTTCAGAGGTAACACCCATGGAGAAACACACCAGGCTTTGTTCGGGTTGTATAAACACCATATGATTGTAGTCAATGTTGCATTGGGCACATAATTTTGCCACTTTATATAATTAACTGGGTTTTATTTCTAAAAATTCTACCATCAAATCCATCAGCTCTTAATTTTCATTCTTGGATGCTAGATCGGAAAAAAATCTATTTCATGATAAATCTTTTGAATTACCGGAGGAAGCACTAAATCGTATTTCAGTGTCCCTCTTTATTCTCTATTCACTATTGCAGCACTTTCCATTTACAGTGATTCTAAAAAGCATGTGGTCTCCTGATGATGCTGAGTCTATTTTCTTTCCTCCCTATTTATTTATTTTTTTAATCTTAAAAACTTGCCAGGAAGTTTAACCCTCAGCTGTCTCTGGCGATTCTGTCCCTAAGCACATCCTACCTCATAGTCCAGAAAAATGAGCTTGAAGGAGGCAGCTCCCTGTGCTGGCTGCAGCTGTTTTCTCCCCCAGCACCAAATGTTGTTGGCAGCCAATCACAGATGGAGCTAAAACCATCCTCAGCAATTTACGCGGCCACTTCCTCCAGATTTCTCACAAGAGAATTTCTGGACCAGAAATCATTCCTTTCTTGCCCAGATTTTGATCCTCCACTGGAAATCAAATAAAGGTTTTCTGACCAGTGCTTCCTGCACAATTCTAGGTGCTTGAAACAGAAACTGGGAATGCACTGTGGCCATTACAGAGGGGTAGCTGCGGGTCTGGGCTGAGACCTCGCCTTTGAAAGGGTATCGGCTGCTCCATGTTTTCAGTGTCTTTGTGGGCTGCTCCACAAAGCAGCATTTCCATGTGTACCAGAGGGAGCTGCTTGCCTTGCCTCTCAAATGTAAAGTGGCATGTATTCAGTTTCCTAACAAAGAACCTACAGCCTAGAGATCTGTGATATTTAAGGAATGGCTTCTGGTTGAAATGCTTTTTGTTTGTTTGTTTATTTGTTTCACACCTCAGCTTTTATTTGGTTGTCCCAGCTTCCTGGAGTCTGACATTAACAGAGCAAAAGATTGTTTCTCCTTTTTTTATTTATTCCTTTATAGATCTTGCTGTTGGCTCATACTGCCAGTTTTCTGGCTTATTGGATTGTGGCTTCTGTCCTGTTTGAAGCTCTGAATGGAATAAATGACACTGCAATCCTAAAGCAATATAGTTTAGCACATAAATAGCATATTGGGAGGGGGGAATCATTGTTTAAAGGACACAGTGTGAAAACCTGAAGTGATGTTTCAGTTGCATACATCCCTGTTAAAATTTTGCACAGGAATTAAATCTGAAGTATAAAATAGAGAATATTATGCTGCTAGGATCACTCAGCCGAGTGCAGACAGGGGCTAAACCCAAATAAAATCTTTGTCTGATTTTTCTGCAGATTCACCCAGGCCCGAAAAGAGAGAAACCAAATGCCCCATCCCAGGATGTGATGGCACAGGGCACGTGACTGGGCTGTACCCTCACCACCGCAGTCTCTCAGGCTGTCCACATAAAGTTAGAGTTCCACTAGAAAGTGAGTATCCTCACCCTGCAGTCCTCGATCTGTCTCTGTACTGTGGGGACTGTGTGCTTATGCTGGAGAAGAATCCCCTTTTTTCTGCATGAGATTGCAGAATGAGACTGAGAAAGAAGCCATCACACCTTCTTTGCCCTGCAGCTCATAGTCACAGTCCTCCTTCCACTCTTGTGCAGCTCGAGTGCTCCTCAGCAGCATCATTACAAACAGCAGCAGGCTCCTCAGGTAGCCTGGGAAGAACAAGATCAGACAACCTTTCCCCCACGCTGCCAGCAGACCTGCATGCTGTAGTGTCATGAATCCTCAAGATGTTGCTCGCTCACACCTTTGCTAAGGCACAGATATCCCCTGCTTGTTTTGGAGCCATGGCCTCATTTGCCACAATCACACGCCAGGCTGCTGGTTTTCCCTGCCAACAGCTGAGAGGCCTGGGCATGCTTGTGCAGAGATGTTTCCAGTGTCCCCCTTACTGCTGAGCTCAAAAAGGTTATTTCCATCAGTACATCCCAGCGCTGGTCCACAGCAGTGTGACAGTATCACACTAACCCTTTTATGCCCGGTCTAGCCTGAATTTCCCTGCTTATTTCTAACTGTGCTACTCTGATTGCATTGGCTTGTATGTGTGTGTGTGTAATGCAAGATGATGCAGTGAAATGCTGTGTAATAAGCCAAAACTTAATGTGAAACTATCCGCTTAAACAACCTAGTTAGTCAGATTGTTCTTTGTGGTGGTGTGCATAACAGCAAATTTAGAGGATATTTGCACTTTACCAAAATCCTCTTCCTAACTGTAGCTCTCCCTTTTTTTTAAAATCTGGTACTAAACTGTATTTATGGAAACATCTGCTGAATTAAGCAGGCTGCATTTGGAAGGCCTTAGCAACATTAGCTTCCTAAAAAGTTAAAATTAACAAGTCCTTGTTAATTATCACTCTTCCAATTTGATGTGCTCTGTCCTGATGGGAGAAAAAAACTAGTTAGAATTTGGTTCCTGGAAGAACAAACCCGTGGACTGAACAGTCAGCTTTTGTGAAACACTGTGCCCCAAAGATGGATAATGTTTAACACAGATATATCTGCCAGTTTTAGCAAAGGTGATCCACAACCAAGGGCATAAGCAATGTACAGGCAAGAGATTGAAATCTACTAAGAGTGTCAGCTGATGCTTGGAACCATTACTGATTGGTCCAAAGTAGTGTCAGCACAGCTCAGAGGACCAGAAGATGTAGCAGTTTGAAGGGACATACTCAAAACATCTGATAAAATGTATAAAGAGCCTTCCTGTACTTGAGAGCTTTCCTTCCCTGGGACAGACAGGGACTGCAGCTCCATGGAACACGGACTGTGTGGTCCAGGGCTCCTCCATCACCTGCCTTTTCCAGCATTAGTGCTATATAAAGGGCTTCATGATTTAACATCTTTGCTGACTTCCATTTATGTTTTTTAAAGTCTGCATAAACATGCATGTGGGAAGCCACGCCACAGTAATATAGAAATAAACTTGTTTATGCTGGAGGCACCATGGTCACTGTGTTGTAGGTCCCCTGCTTGCCCTCTTCTTTTGTGATAAACATGTGAAAGAATTGAGAATCTGAGTTCAAAGAGGATATGTTTATTTTTAAAAAGATATACGTTTTTAATTGATACATTTTATTATCAACTGTTTTTTTTTTTATTTCTGTTTAGTTCTTGCCATGCATGAAAATGTTTTAAAGTGCCCCACCCCAGGATGCACTGGAAGAGGACATGTCAACAGCAATCGCAACACACACCGAAGGTAGATCAGAAAAATTCCTGTCCTCTTAAAATCTAACACGTACTCTGGAGTAAATTGTTAGGCACATCTTGGAATTAGATGCTATGTGCTACACTGAAGAGTGTCTATGAACTGCAAGGGCAGCCTGTATTATTTATAACCAAATAATTGTGTTTAATTCCATTAGTAAAAAATAGCTGCAGCACTGAGGATGGCAAATTCCACTAGCATTTTCATAGATGAGATTTAAAGCTACAATTTCATCACAGTCCTCACACTGAAAAATCATTATGTACAAGGGGAAGGAATGAAAAAATACATTATTATTGCTACAACTGGAAAACCCAATGGAAACCAAAACTCATTTGTTTTGCACCACTACATGCTAATCCATGACAAGAACTTCCAATTAAGGCCCATTTTCTTTTAGAAAAGCAGAAAACTTTAAGTGAACTATTTTAAAATCTGTTTAAAAGCTCCAATTATTACCTCCAGGAATGCCATCTTCCTGCCTGGAACACTCCTGTCTGTTTAACATGCTGCCTGCAGGGAGAAAGTAAAATTGAGAAAAGACTTCCAGACAGGCAGCTGGGGAATCACAGTTGGACTGCAGGTGAGGCAGAGAGTCAACACACTCTGTCTCCAGCAAGCCATTGCTGTCAGCACAGCTCTTTTCAGTACTGCTTTCTGCTGGAAGCACTATATTCCATCATACTGCTTCTGGGAAAATATAATGTCAATAGCAATATCAAACTTGGGACATAAGATTTTCAAAACCAACTTTCTTTGTTGATCTGAATTTTTATGAGATTTTGATGGGTTCTTTTATTTATTGATTGATTTGTTACTGCATGAGTGCACCCAAATTAAGATTTATCATACTGTATTTTAATACTAAGAATAGTAAGTAAGTCTTTATCAGACATATGACAAACTTGTCTACAAGAATATATAAGGCACAAGCAGATATTTTTTTCTTTGTTTTTACTGTTTTAAATCCCCAGTCATCTTTGAAACACATCAGCTGTATCATGAGCAACCCATGAATAGGATAAGAAAACATGTTCTAATCTAATAAAACAAACAGGAAAATATAAGCTAGCACAACTTGAAATGACAAAATGTGTTCTTTGGTAGCAGTCTCTCGTATATCCCTGGGTTTTTTTCCCAAATTCACTTTCCTTTTAATCAGCAGGAGGCTTATATGCATGGTTTAGCTGATAAAGTAAATGTCATTTGTCAAAAAATTTACTAGTGACTTGCCAGACACAAAACATCAAAGCTGAACTGTGGAAAACTCCTACATGATTCAGTTTCCAGATATATCACCTAAAATACACAGATTTCACAGTTTTGCATTAAGGATTGAAAACCAGATGAATCTGGCTATAACAGCAGCAGTTCCCTTAGATGCACAGACCATCAGAGTTCAAAGTCACTGTTTTCCACAGAAAAACAGCACACATCTGCTTTGCACAAGAATTAATTTCAATGGTTTTTTCTTGTTGCTTCTGTTCTTCACCTTTGCTTTCCAACAGCCTTTCTGGTTGTCCAATTGCTGCAGCTGAAAAGTTGGCAATGTCCCAGGAAAAGAACCAGCTGGAGTCTCCAAAACCTGGGCAGTGCCATGATCAGAGTCACAGGTAGGAGCCCTCACAAACCACTCTCCAAAGTATTTCTGCACAAACTCTGTTGACTGGTCCTCAAATCTTTCACCCACTTCAGATTTCAGCTTCAGTGGTAACCCAGTTTTCCAAATGAACCTCTGCAAAGCTCTGTCTGATTCTCAACCATCTTTCTGTTGGTTCTTGTGCATGTGGCTGACATTGAAGACAAGAGACATATCTTTGGATAAGAAATCAAATATATCCTATTAAATCTAACTTCCACACAAGTAACCTGATCAGAACAATTCACAGAGATTCTTTATTTTTAGTTTATTGGGTTAATTATTTTAATTTATGTTTTGTACAATGACATCAAAAAGGAGAAACACTTTTTACTGCAATTGTATTTTGTTTGAGTTATATGGACCCTACAGACATGCATAATTTGCACATCATTGGCACCACGACCATTACAACCTATTATATTCAGGTCTATTTGGGGACACTTTAATTTGTGGATTATTGACATGATCAGCTCTAATGGTTCCTTCAGAGCCATTACAGAATATTATGTCCATGTGTCTGCCAAGTGCACGTGCCTTAACTCTACACATGAAAAGTCCTAAGGAAATTACTAAAGACAAGTAGTTACTGAACATTAACTAAATGGAATAACACAACATAAATCATTTGTTCCTCCCAAACAGCACAAGCAATTATTTCAAATCATCTTATATTATATTTATACCATACTCTTTCACAGTAAAGTGAGGACAAAAAACCTAAAAGCTAGGAAAAAACCCAGACAATTTTTTAGAACTAAAGGAAGTGGTAGTCTAGCGGTAAATCAGTAACTTCCTTGTAAATAGCTCAAACTACTGTTAAAGAATACTACATTTTTCAAGGTCCTCATCTTTTAGTTTGTGAAGTAGTCAAAGTTCTTTCTGACTACTATTCATCCACCATATTTATGTTGTTTATTTGTTGTATACACCCAGCAGTAAGTTCTACATGTGATAAAGTCACACTTTTGGATTATGAGATGCAATCATATCCTATTTTTCAAGACAAGGTTATTTAAAGGCATTCTTCTCTTTCTCCTTTATTCTTTTCCTCCTCTCTGCAGGACAAATTTAGCAAAGCAGCCTGAGGTATCTCAGTACAGTTACAGAACTTCACAGCCAGTCACCTCCTCCAGAGGCACCCTGGTGAAAGAGCAGGAGAAGTTTGGGAAAGTCCCATTTGATTATGCCAGTTTTGATGCACAAGTCTTTGGCAAACGCACAACAGCACCTGTGTCACAAGGTCGAAAAACACCTCAGTTTCCTGAATGTAAGCTCGAAATTCAATTTTCTCTTGAAAAAGGGGCAAAATGTCGATGACTATTTTTTTCCTTTTTGCTTGTTCTTCTTTCAAACTTCTAGAATTCTAAAAAGGCCTGTAGAAACCATCTTTAACATTTGTGTCTAGAATGTTAAATAGAATCACTAATTTGTGAAATATAGAATTTTAGAACACTATATATCATCACTACAAAGTTTACTTTCTTTGATGCTTCTTTTAAAATCAGTTATCAGTGGAAAAGAGGAGTAAAAAGGAATGCTTTATATTTCACCTGTTACCTTCTTCCTTGATAAAATTGTGATATCTTTATGGGATAGATGAAAAGTCCCATGGACTGTGTTGGCACAAGATGTAATGAATTGTGGTACAAAGAAATCCAAGTCAGGTTTCAAAGGTACTTCAGATGGCATTTAGGTGAATCCATACAGGTATTATTCCTCCTAGATGAGCATGTGCCTCAGCTACATTAATTCCAGGCCTGGCCTGAATTTGTTTTGGTACCTCATATTTCTCTACTAAATCATATTTGTAGCATAGTCATATCCAATGCATATTCAATTGTTATCAAGATTCCTCTGCTTGTATCACTTACAGATTTGCTGAGGTACTACTCTGCACAAATGAGATACCACAGTGTGAACACTGATGGTTTATTGCAGATACTCTTCAGAATCTGCATGGGAAACATCAGCAAAGTTCTAGCATTGTACTGACCATTGTAAAATATTCTTTAGTTTAAAGAAACAAATAATTCTGTTGCCATGAGGGAAATGGAAATGTTTCATTCCACCAAAATTGGGTTCAGAAGAAAATAGATCCAGAACAATGTGAAAAAAGATTCCTTAATTGGCTTTTGTTCTGTTAATGACAAAAAGATTAGTAAAGGAAAATAAAACAGGAAACCAAATTTCATCCCACTTACTCCAACAAAGAAGAACATTCATAGTAAGGTGAACAGAAAAGCAAAATTGTTGTTAATTAATAAATTATTATATAAGTTAATTATAATATTATATACCTCAAATACTATAAAATATTATACATTTTTTATATATTTGTAAAATTTGTATATTTTTACATTTATTGGTGTATGCATCTGAATACACAAAAACACACATATATGTTTGTAGGCATCTGTGTTATGTGTGTGTATGTGTATATATATATATATAAATACTCTATTTAAAATTGCAAATGAAAAGTAGATATTTATCTGACCTGGAAAATAGGCTTGCTTAAATGAAAGCAAATATATGCATTGCCAGCTTCTTGGGTGGCAGATTTTCCAATTTTGTTTGTAAAATTGAATATTCCCTATTAGCTGTCTCTTTGCACAGATGTATGTCTATTTCACAGGTTCATTTCAAGGAAAAAATGATTGAAATGTTTTTATACAAATGCAAATACATATATATGCAATTTATGTATGAAGTATATCAGAGCTGAAGTTTACAGCCTGTTGTTCTTGCAAAGATTGCAATGTGCAGCTATTATTTTAATGGAAAGGTGAAAGTAAAAGAGCTGGTGAGTGATTTAACTATTCAGGTATACAAAAGTTGGCAATAAGAAGCTGATGATGTAGTGATGGGTTCAGAGTCCTATGTAAATATGTAGCAAGCCAAAAACCCATCATTAGCCCTCTGTGGATTCTGCACTTGTAAACTTGTTTGTTTTGTTGTTTGGTTTTTTTTTTTTGTTAACAAAACATACACCCTTTATAGCCTGGGGTGGTTTTTTTTGTTGGTTGGTTGGTTGTTTTTATATCTTTTAGGAAAGGTAAAAAAATAATGCACTTTCTGATCTTTAAATACAATTTAAATTTCATTGTAGTAACTGTTAAAAATGTAGATTGCCTTGTTTGTGCTACAGTATTACAGCAGGGTAGATAAATCCTTTTTAATTTTCACTAGAGAAAGGGACGACTGAATCATGAGGCTTTCATGTATGGCTCTACTGAGATGCCTCTAGTGCTTAGAGAAATGGAACATAGCATTCAGCCACAGTCAAAGCACATAAACAAGCATTTCTTTCAGAGCATCCCAAGTTTGAGGGAAGATGAGTCCTCCGGTGCCTTGTGTAGCTCTTAGCATTAAAAAGCACTCAGCCAAAGCTCTACATCCAAAGGGATCCAGAGCCTTGGGGCTCAGATCTTTAGGGAATGAGCAGATGGCCATACGCAGAAATGTTCTTGATGTATCTGGATGTAGGCTGAGAAATTGGATTTTGTTTAGTTTATCTTTGTAGGACACTGTGAGGGCTGCAGACAAAAGAAGTGATTATTGCTTCTTTAGAGCTGAAATTGTGGTGCTGCGTTCTCCCTGCAAGAGTTTATGCCATCTCTAGCTCTAAAATCCAGAAGAGAGAGCAGAGTTCTCTCTAACTGTTTTAGAGTAAATGCTGCTGCTGAAGAAGAAAACAAAGAACCACACACGCCACTTTTGTCTGTGAAAGTGCTTTTCTGTTCACCTGTTAGTATTTAATTTTCAACTGATCTCCCCTGTGCCTAATAAATCTGTGTATTATTGCAAATATAGCCTACAAAAGACTGCAAACCAAAATCATACAAATGTTCATTATTTTTTTAATTGATTAAAGGATAGACTTAAATTTCTAAATATTTCCACAAAATCAGTACTGAATGTTCCTTCCAGGTAATGTTTCTAGGTTTGTGCTCCTTAATCACACAAGCAAAGCTATTTAAATAACAGACTTATTCATCTAAGTAGAGTAAGCAGTGTTGTTTTAGCTAAGACTGGACAAGTCACTGTTGGTTTTTTTGCACAATAGAGCTCCAAGAGGAAGCCTTTATAAGCATACATTTACAATTGCATTTGTCCACTAAAGTGGTCAAATCACGATGGACACCACACTAATGCTTGCTCAGTCTTTCCTTTGACAGCATTGATTTTAATGTCTGAGTTAGGGATAAGTGAAATATGAGTAAAATCTCAGGTTTGTTGACAGATGTGTATTTCTCAAGGAAGAATTAAATTATTGTGTTTCTGAAGCCATTTTTACTGTAAACCCTTACTTGCAATAGCAAATGGATTATTTTAAATGTAATCTTTGAATATATATATATATATATTTTTTATATATGTATGAAATTGTACTCTGAGAAGCAAAACTATTTGATGGGAAAAAATTTCATACGTGCGATTGCTAATCAAATCTCTCTTCAACAGCAAAGCATTTTTCAAATCCAGTGAAATTTTCTAATCGCCTGCCTAGTGCTAGCGCCCACACACAGAGCCCTTGCCATGCCAACTCTTATAGCTACGGTCAATGTAGTGAAGACACCCACATAGCAGCAGCTGCTGCTATCCTGAACCTTTCCACCCGCTGCAGGGAAGCAGCAGAGATCCTCTCCAACAAACCACAGAGTCTGTCTGCCAAGGTAGGGTAGTCCAAGAACCTGGAGGGTGTGCTAGCTACTGAACTGTGCGAATAAACTGTCTTTCATGTTAGTGACTGCATTAAATCCCCCAAAAGGAGGCTTCTGTTTGCATGCTCTTTTGAAGAGAGGCAGAGGGGAAAAAAAAAATATCAGTAACGCAGTGACCAGTTCTGATAAAACTAAATAAATAGCAGGAATTATCTTGTTAATTCTTTTCATAATTGAGCCCTAATTACAAGGGGGGAGTTTTCTGGGAGGAAAAAAGAAAAAAGGTTATTTGAAATCCAACAACAATCTGTGGTGGATAATGAGTAAGATCTGTTTTAAGAGGGAATTTTTCTCCCTCTGAAACCTGCCATTAGTGATCATTTTGGAGACTGATTTAAAAAAATATATAAAAATCATATGATTAATCAAGGGGATATTTTGCTAGCAATGGAACAGAACTACCTATGGAGTCTGTTGTGTTTGGAGCTCCTAACAGTTTGGCAGGGTGGAGAGGGGGGGAATAACAACTGACTTTGGTAAAATTCCCCTTTCTGCTGGCAAGAATGGAGAATCAGGCCCACTGAGTTTGGAGATAGATAATTTGGGCAAGTCTGTCATAATGGAAAGCTGCCTAATTTTGTAGATGTTTGTGTGGCTTTCGTGTTTTGGTTTCTGCTCTGCGTTTCCTCACAGATCTTTATGATTTAAAAATGGTGCTCTGTGAGCTATGAGCCTTATTTTCTGTGCCATTACATAGTATTATAATGCTGATGAAAACAGACAAGATTTCCTTCTGATGACAGTGGTGTGGGAGCACTGTTTTTTATTACTTGCATTAAAGTCACACATGCTCTACTGCAATGAAACTTTTGAAAGCTCTTTGTAGATGAGAGAGTCATTACAAGAACTTAAGGAGAAATAATTGGGGAGTGAAAAGCGATGCATTTGTCAAAACACAGAATAGCAGGTGTGCTCCTGCTGTTGGACTGACTCATGATGTTTGCTCAAAAAGACAGATGATCTGTTTTTCTGCAACTCAGTGTCACTCTACCTTACCTCTCCTTACCTGAGCCTCACAAGGCTCAGTCTGGCGAGATGTGGCTTCCACAACTGTTGATCTACATTTTGGCTGAGAGTTCATTCACCATTGCTAGGAGGCTAGCTATTATTTTTTGAGGGGAACCATTAATTTTGACACCAGCATTAAACTTTCTTAGGTGTTCTGAGACTTGTGCCTTTGCTCAGAGTGGTATCCCTTACTTTGCTACTTTTGATTTCTACTTGTGTGGGAAGTTTGGGACATTAAAATCAGTGTGGGGAGATGCCACAGGGTAAACATTTAGAGTATGTCCACATGCATTCCTTGTAACTCTGGCATTATCTGTTCCAAAGACTGCTCATAGAACCTTTCCTAATGACAGATCCATCCTTGATATCTGCTGCAAAAAACCCCTCCTTCCATCAGTCTTTAATAGAGACTTCTTGTAGTAGGCAAATGGAAACTGATGCCAATGGTTGCATTAAATTGCTGCAGCAGCCTTTGGCTGACCTCAGCAATAGACCTTTGTTGCCAGAGAAGAGCAGTAAAGGGACCAGGCATAACCCAAAGATTTTCTCCTATGTACCTGCTTCACAGTTGCCAAATCATGGGGAAGGACTGAATGGAAGTGAACATAATAATAATGATACAGAGGGGCACTCGGGGCACATAGCTGACTCCTTTTTCACAGCCAGGAATCCAGCCTAAAAGAAAATCACCTGCCTACCTTGCTATCTGCCTGCCTCCACTTTTGCCAGACTTTCTGGAGGGCATACTGCTACAAAACATCTGACAGAAGAATCACAATTAGCTTCTGGCCAAAACACAGACAAGTAAGCCCCAAACAGATTTGGTGTCCAAAAGTACACAAAACATATTTTTATTTGGATTTGGATATTTATTACTTTGATCATACAGGATTCAAACCAAAAAATTGTGGAATTAAGTTGCCAGACTCTCTTCAGTAAAGACACTTTCTAATTTTAAAATATGAAACAATAAAATAAGGCTATTTTGAAAGAGACTACTAACTATTTACCAGTGGTTTTGAATTGTTTTGTAGCTGGTAGTGGCCACAAATGTAAATATTCAATTGCTATAATATTTTACAAATTTTTAGATTAAAAAAAACCCCAAACTCAAACATCTTGATACTTTATCTGTATTACAACTCAAATTAGGCAACACATCACTACAGAGTTAATTATTTCCTTTTTCTGCTTGACAGCACACATGTTCAACAGGTTTGAAAACAACTGTGTGGAGTTGCTGTGTTCAGAGCCCCACAGTATGGAGTGTCTCAGCCCTGCCCCTTGACACACCCTTTTGTTCCACATTTTGGCAGATCAAAGCTCCTGACTTGTAAAGGTGTTTGAGCATCAGGCAACCTCCCAACAACCCAAGCCTTGCTTCTTTACAGATGGGAGGCTGTGTGAAGGTAGAACAAGGACATGTGAGACTGTAGATTTCCTAGGCTTGCTGGAAATACTTTGCCAGTAATACAGTTGTCAGAGATGTAAAAATATTGTGCTTCTAAGTTTTAAAAGCAGAACATAAAGTTCAAACATTTCAAGTAAGTGGCATTTTCTTGTATTTGCTCGAGGCATGCATATGTTGCCTTGTTTAAACAGGTGGGGAAAACAACAAAATGCTTTTTAGCACAAGTGTGTTCCCAAATATCTTTTTTTATCTTTTTGCCCCTTAAATTTTATTTCTTGACTCCCAAAGCATTGTCGCTCTCCTAGGAAGAGCTGGATCGTTTATCCTGAATATTCAACACTTTCCTGTATATACAGATAACACTTAAATGAAAAAGTAAATGTATTTTATAACATAGTTCCAAATTTCAATAATTTGATATTCAGATATGTATCTCTCATTCTCTACATATCAGTTCAAAAGGGAGAGTCCAAGAGAAGCATAGCAAGGATAGATAAGTCAGATTACACATTAACAGAACCATTAGTGAGAAAAACTTCCAGAGACCTTATGTTTGAGGTGATCTGACAAACATCCCAAGTTTAAAAGTATTAATTTAAAAATTAAGCCATTAAAAGAATACATTTATTCTGAAATAAGCAGTAAAATTAATCTTAAACCTTCTCTATGAATTATCTCTCAGTTGCATACAAAATAGTAAGATCATCAGATACCTTGATAATAAAGTTTTCAAAATAATTAATACCACACTAATGTTGCAGTATTTGAGCCATTCAGCATGGGACTGCAGTAAACTTTTCCCCTGAATATAATCCCAACCAGGCAACTCTCATGCAGTCAGTTCCCCAAGCAGGTCTCCTGGTTGTATTTGATTTGCAGTTTGTGTGGCTTCATTCAGCTCCCAGTGAAGTCACCAGAAGGGTTCCCCTAGGAGGCTTAGCCTGCAGTTTCTAGCACTGTGTAAGAATCCACACCATCATAATTTCCAGGGCTCTCCCCTGTTTACAGCCCTCCCCACACACGTCTCAGTGAGGTAGCTGCAAGCAATACTTTATCTGTATCCTCATCACTGCTGCTTGCCAAACATTTTGTTGACTGTTTTGGTGGTTTTCCCACCTGTTTAGACAAAATGGCATATGCACACTATGCCTTGAAAGAAAACAGAAAAAAAACCCTATAAATATAAAATCACACTTGCTAAAAATGTTTAAAGTTTAAATTCTGGTTTTGAACAAAATTGTGTCACCTTCCATTCTTGGATATTCATGATGGTGAAAATTGCATCAATTATTTAAAAAATGTAGTTAGCACTCAGCATGTTTGTCAGGCAGTACTATACTCCAAATACCTTAAAGCCTAAATACAGGATGAAAAATCATCCAAGAATATCACTAAGTACCATCCTGTAATACTGCTGTGCATATTGCTCTCTAAGTACCTTCTTGGCTAGATTTTTTTAATTTGTGAACTGCTCTGGGCTTAAACTGTGACTCCAATTTTGTCTCAGATGTTCTTGGGCTGTTATAAGTTTTCTCATTTTGACCCAAATTAATATTTTAATTTTCTACAGAAGTACCCAATTGCTTAAATTTAAGTGTGAAGAATTGAGGACCAGATTCATGTGTTTTTGTTGGCTGGGAATAGAAAAGACTACTCTTTTGGATGGACTTGTATTAAGAATATTATTCATATACACAGCAAGATACGAGTCTCATTTACTCCCAATACCAGAACTTAAGAGCTCTTTTGAGTTTTCCAAACCAGACTGAACTGCCAAGGGGAATGCAAAATCATTGATCATGTTGTTTCTTTGGACTTGCTTAGCATTAAGTCCAACCAAATACACGAATTCTCTTCTATGTCATGACACAATCTCCCTGATGTCACAGGTTTGAAATAAGATCCGTGCAGACACAATAATTTACTCTTTCTGATCCAGCTGAGATAAAGCTTAACTTGTAATCATTACTGGAGACACACTGGAGAGTATTAAATGTGAGTAATCAGATGGACTGAAATCATATTAAAAAATGCAGGAGAAATTTGACACAAAAACTAGCAACCTTTATTGTCCTAGCTGTTGTAATTCACTTCTAAGGACAAGACCTAAATAAGTACTACAAAATATTCCCTGATATTTATGTCATAAGATAAAGGAGGCTGAAAAAGATTGACTTTATGGTACAAAGCAGTTGGAGAGTATATAGATATTTTTGTTTTGTTTTGTTTACATATTTATATTAGTCTTCATTTTTGATAATAAAATACTATTTGTACCTTATCTTTTCACTGAATAGCTACTGGAATAAAGAAAATGGGCTCCTATAATTTTTCTTTCATTTTTTTTTCTGGAATCCTTTTACCAGCTGCTTTTAAAACGTGAGGCAGGGGGATTAGACTGTCACTGATGAGGTAGTAGGTAAGAAGTAACCTGAATTTGATTACTGTGTGCATCCTCTCATATTCATTGATTATTCTTCATTGCTTCAGTGGACATTTTCCTGGTTTACACCAGTGTAAATGTAAATGTGAGTAAGATCAAAATCAGGCTGCAAAGATTTACACAGCTTAAAACAAATAAAAAGAGACATTTTCATCTTTGTTTTGCTTACAGTTTTAAGGAATAATCAGAACAGTTTGCATTGTTTTGGTAGCTTTATTTTAAATATGTCATGATAAAGGGATAAATATAGATCTGTTCACACACACACACTAGAGTCAACAGTAATAGGAACTTGCCTTCAGTGAGGAGAACACAGCCTTTACAAGCCTGAGCTAAGCATAGTAAGTGCCATTTTCTGTCAGCATGTCAGAGCACTGCTCAGGCATTTTTTCCCATTTGCCATTTTTGTCTTTTTAGTTCCATTTAAAAATTAATGTAAAAATAAATGTGGTAAAGCAAGCAAAGGAGACATATTGAGAGGAGGGTGGGATCAGAGTAGGAATGCAAACTGGAGCAATAACTCTGACTTCCCTCTTTTTGCTCTGCCATTTGGAGTTTGTTAGGAAGGCACCAAAGCAATAGCTC
Organism: Notiomystis cincta; assembly: GCA_013398075.1. Classification (NCBI taxonomy): domain Eukaryota; kingdom Metazoa; phylum Chordata; class Aves; order Passeriformes; family Notiomystidae; genus Notiomystis; species Notiomystis cincta. The sequence continues at coordinate 27,084 of VZRX01018715.1, forward strand.
TTTTATACCATTCTGAGCAAAAAGCCATGCTGTAAACGTGTGATCCATCCTGCAATGGGCAAAGGGGGATATTTTTCCCATGACTTTATTTAATTGTTGTGTGCATCTGTGAGCTCACTTAAACCCCATCTGCACACTACTTCACAAACACACAACCCAGCCTTCCCTGATCAGAATTAGGTTCGTGTTGGACAAACCAACTTCTACATGAATTTGAGGCAAGTGTTGAGAAAGCCTTAAATGTCCATGTTAGTAAATGTTCTGCTTATCAGTCAGAGCTCCTTGTGGAGGCTATTGGTATCTGTTTCTCAGAGAGAATGATTTTCTGATATTATTCTATGTCAAGTTGCATTGAGAAGGGGACCTTGATTGTTTTTGGTCCTTTTTGTTGTTGCTGTTGCCTTGTGAGTAGTTGATATTTTGTCAGTGACAGAGAATCTGCACTATTTATGGGTTTTGCACTATAAAACTACCGCAGCCCAGTCACATGGCTTCCTTTCCTAAGCCATCTGTCACAGAGGTCTGGAATTTTATGTGAATGTTGGTTGTGCAGACTTAACCCAAGTTTTTTTTATTATGAAAAATGTCAGCAACTACAATATTTAGCATTTTACTTTACATTGGTCATTAAACTTGATTACTGTAGCTCTGTTTCATTGCTATAGTTACATATCAACTATGAAGCCAAAAAACACTGGGGCGATCATGGCAGAGCTCTATTGTCAGATCCTGGAGTGTGTGCTTGGCACTGATATAGTTAATATCTTGGATTTTTGTAACTAAGGTTTATTAATGCTGGTATAAAAATGTATTTGATATTATACAGATGGCATAAGATGTTGTGGTTACTAAGTTATTATCCAGGATAAGCTGCACTGTCAAATTCAGGGCTTAAAACTATCACAGGAGATTAAACTATTTACTAAAAAGGGGCAGAAAGATATAACCAAAGCGTCTTAGTATGAACATATTAGAAGTGTATTTACTTCCCATAAATATAATAAAACATCTCTCTCTTTAAGCTGTATGATTGAAAATGTGAACTTGGCTATGTGGGAGAGCAAACATGAAAGGTGCCTGAGTTTCTGAACCAGGGACAAGCAGATGGCTTGGTGGTGCTTTGGTCTAGGTGGGCATCTCTGTCATCACTGGCAGTGGTAGAAGACAAGGCTGCATGAAGGAAGCTTGCATCCCCAGTCCAGCCAGCTGTCACACTTTCAGCACAGGGGAAGAACTCCCTGTTTCACCACAACTCTTAAGGTTCTCAAGCAAGGAGAGGTTTCACTGCCCTATCTTTAGCAACTGAATGGTTGACTAATCATCATGTCCCAGCAACATTTAATGGGAAGAAAAAGAAAGGGACTCCCTCTGCTGATGTCTTTCTGAGGAAGAGGTCTAAGAAAGAGAGAAAACTTGCCCCCTGGACATACCTGTCTCTTTTCTGCTTTCAACATAACATTGAGGTGATTCACTTACACTATGAGTTTCCTATTCTATTACTCAAGGTGGGAAATCTTGGTTTATACAGCTGTCTCCTACAGTTACACAGCACTGAACACATCTACCCCAAAATCCCAAGGGTTATCCAAGCTTTGTGGTGATGCAAATTAAAAATAGCACTGATGACAATAACAGGAAGACAATGAGCAGTGTTAATTACAGTATTTGTGTAGATCTCTGGTATTGCTATTTATCTCCATAGTCTTTGAATGTTTTCCACCTTATTCAGGAAAACGCTGAACTAGACTACTGAGTAGTCCTCCAGAAGCCACATTTCATCTTTTCCCCTACTTGCCCTCAGTAAATGTTTGCAATAGCAAGGACTAGTCTTATACTCATCCCTATATAGAAAATATGTCAATATGCCATTTAGCACATTAAGCATAAGGAGATGTTTGTTGTTGCTTACATTAGGAAGCTGCACTTTCAGCAGCTTTTTACCATTGCAAGAAGAGGAGTTTGTCCTCTTTTTCTGTGATCAAACAGTATAAGGCAGAACAGTGGAGTTTCCTTCCTTGGTTCTTGTACAGCCAAGAAGCATTTGCCCCTTTTTTGAGGGGGAGAGCTTCTCCCAGACTGGGAAGAAAGGTTGGGTCTCTCTCCCAGCTGCACACACCTCTGCAATTAGAGGCTGCTCTTTGCTGTACTTCCCAGGAAGCAAAGGCTTTGTTAACTCAGGCAGAATGTCTCCATTAGGGAGAACCTCCTCAAGATCCTCCTGTACCTCCCAGTCTAGTGGTCTCAGTGAAGACCTGTGCCTTAGTGGCCTAATCAAATTATGATAAAGGCAGTACGTTATTTCAAGTGGTGTAGAAAATAGTGAAAAATTCTCCTACTGTGCTACTTTTAGATGTATTTCTTTCCCCCTCCTTCTCCCCCCCATGATGCAGATGTTGTAATGTTTCCAGGGTGTGGGGGGAAGGGAGGATATGTAATAGTAATGCTGTTGATGACCTAAACAATGCATTAATGCTTTTAACTGTGAATTGGGGTCATAGTTCTCTGTAAGAGTAAAAAGATCAAGAAGATTTAAAGCTAAACTTTTTTTAAATAAAACTAGATTTAGGGTGTATAGGTTATGGTTTAACGGCATCTTATTTAAATTCTACTTACTATGTTTAAGCTGAGATGCAGGGATACCATTACTGAAGCTACTCTTAAGTCTGCCTAAGAGTTGGACATTAACTGACATAAATCGAAAAGCTGGGTTTAGATTCAGATAAATTTAAATAAAAGCGTGCATTTATATTTATCCTTTAAAAGCACCACATGGTTATTTTACAGTTTTACCATGTCTGTATCTAAACATGTCTCTATTTCCTGTTGCATGTCAGGGAGCTGAGATAGAAGTGGATGAAAATGGCACTCTGGATTTGAGCATGAAAAAGAATCGAAGCCAAGACAAAGTTATGCCTCTCACTTCTTCCAGCACAGCACTTCCCACTCCTTCCTCTTCTCCTTTCAAAGCAAGCAGCATCCTGGTAAATGCAGCCTTCTACCAGGCTCTTTGTGAACAGGAAGGCTGGGATACGCCAATTAACTACAGCAAGACCCATGGCAGGAAAGAAGAAGAAAAAGAGGTATTTTTTCAGTTTCTGAGTGACTTTTTTCCCTTGCATGAGAGACCATATGATAGCCTTTGGGACCATCTAGTACAGTTTAAAGGGAATTAGTTTCCACAGGTAGAGGCTTGTGAACATTGGGCTGGTTTTAATGGTCTCTTGGATGTGATATAAAAAGACCCCATTACTCACTTTGAAAAATCTTGGTCTCAGAGCCTACTTGTTAATGTCTGTAATTCTCTAAGATAAGGGAAACAAAGGTATCCATCCTCAGAAACTGCTTTTAAAATTTTGTTCCTAATGGCTCAGTCGTGTAACACAGACACTCAAATGGACTAATGATCACCAGGGAAAAAAGAAAAACAAAACAAAAATAACCCCAACAAATAAAACCAAACCAAGACAGTTCTTTCATGCTGAAACAAAAAAAAATTCTATACCACCTCTTTACACTTCTAGACAACTTGCTCTCTAGGTGTTTAAACAAATGCTTAAAACCTTGCCTGAAATATTCTTTCATTGGAAACCTTTTTATTTTACATACTGCAAGAAATTTCTGCCAGTGAGTCTTACATCTCCAACTTGCAATTTCTGCAATGAATCTTCTAGTGTGTCACTTCCAGCTCAATAGCTATCTTAACTTTGGTTTTGTTTCTGTTTTGCTCTTTTATGTCTGTTTATCCTGTCTTGACAACAAGGCAGCATAGTCTACTATGGCCTTCCTTTCTCATTCTTCTACTTTGCTGGGAAATTCAGGTTTTTTTTTCCTCTTGAGCCTGACTTTCAGGGTATGGATTGCTTTCATTTTTCTTAAATCAGGAAGGGACCACCAGATCTTTAAAATGCTGATTAGATAAAAGTCTATGTTACAGCTTTCAGAAACAGACTAAAAGATGACCTGGTTGGAAGGTTTTATTCTAATTAGTCCTTGTTTGGTTTTATATATTTAATAATAGAATTTGATCATTATCTTTATTATGAAATTGTCTTTTGTTCAAATATCAAATCTGACACTTCAAGAAGACATAGATGGGGTAAAGCTATTTACAACTGAGGTTAGGGTATCCAGGCCTCCAATGCAAAGAACACATGGAATTAAAAGATAATTCGGTTGTGTGAGGAGAAATCAACAAAAGTCAAGTCAACACCGGGTAGTCTGTTGCAATGTGTCCACTGAAAAAGCATTTCTTGGAGGCTGGGTTGTCTTGAACCCTTTGCAGTCTCCTTTTTGGGGCTAATGATGGTCTTTACCTCAGCAATGACAGAACAATCCGTGTGCCAGGGTTTTGAGGAGGGTTTGATGGGAAGCAGGAGGCTGAGGGCTCAGGCCCTTCCCCATTCATGCTGCACAATGAGCAAGCATTTCCAGCTTTGAGAGGACTGCCTTGCTGCTGGGATCTAGAGGTGTCACAGACTTGGCAGGGGACCTGGAGTGTCACTCCTCCTCCCTGCTGCCATTACAGCTCAGCAAAGTAGTCAAGACAGGAGCACCTCCACATCTCCCCCAGTCCACACCTGACTTTCACAAGGCTGTGTGATGGATGTCTGGATGCTTCCCTGTCCCTTTCCAGCACAGGGAGTTGGAGGCAACTAAACTACCCAACAGGATATAATGGTCCAATGAGCTCAGCCATTGGTGCCCCTTGCACTTGGTGCTTTGACACTGTTCATTTTGTCCCTAACTGAGGATTTGGCCCCAGATCTCTGCTGTGAGATTTTGCCATCCCAGGGAGCCTTGATACGTCCAGCGATGTCAGGGCCAGAGGCTCTGTTTTCAAAATCAAAGACTGGCAGTTATCCTCATGCAAAGAAAATGACTGATTATATCTATTTCTAATTCATTGTTATCTGGTTCATATGCACAACAGTTGCTTAATTTTGGTGGTAATTTCCAGAAAATATTGTCTCTCTCTCTCTCAGCAAAATAGCCTGTCCAGATGCCCCCTTAAAAAAAAAATCTGAATTTGGAAAAAGCTCAAAATCTCTCCAAAAGGAAAGCGCTGAGAAATAACTAGAGCTGTCAGTTAGTTCAACTGTCAGTTCTCCAAAGATTTCAGGGCTTAAAAATGTTAAAAGTGCCAGATGCTATTATCTGTTATTCATGTTACCATTATGTTCTGGTCTTTGCTGAAATCAATATAAACTTCCATCTGTACATTAATGGAGTATCATTGCTTGCTTTCTTTCAGTAGTGTGCATGCATGAATACACACATGCTCTTTGCAGGAGATAGTAGTGCTTGGACCAATTGGGCTGGTTCTGATTTTTCTTTTAGTCTGAAATTCTTTAGATTTTTAATAGCATTTAACTATTAATCCATTCAAATGAAAAAGGAAAAATTATACATACAGTTGGGCTTGACTAGCTGTGATGATCACACTCAACATACCAGAAAGAGAGAACTGCTAAAGGTGTTTTCCCAAATGATTCTCTCCCTCTAAAGAAAAATAGCTGGAGAAGCACCCAAGCCAAGACATGATGCTCTACTTTCAGTCTTAAGTGCAGAGGATGAAAAAGTATTTGTTTTTTATTTCTGACCATCTGTGTTTCAGACAGGTGCAACCTCTTTTGGGCCACGTGTAGTGATGTAAGGTTCTAGAAAGGCAGAGTTTCAGTATTCCTTTGCCTAAATTTCCTTTGCACTGTCCTGATTTTGCAGCTTCTACCCATATGAAGATTTTATGCTGCTTGAATAACACCAAGTGTCTCTCAAGGAACTAAGACAATACCAAACAAGTCACCTGTTTAAATGTCTATATATTTCCCTTACTCCTGGGAAATATACTAGGAAAAAAAAAACCTGCACAGAATTGTTGATGTTTCTGTATGTATGTCTGTGTATAGTTTTAGTTTAAAAAATTACAAATCTTAATAACTCAATTCAGGAAATCCACCATTAAGATTTGAAAAAACCCTAATTATTTAAAGACAGAGAATGAAAAGAATGCAATTCTAAACCCTCTAGTATCAGTTATACTAGTGGCTGTACGTGTACTCATGCCAGTCTTCACCATGAAATCTTATTTTTATTAAATGACTCAGTGAAATGAAGCTGTGAACTGTAGCATTTTATCAAGCCTTGCTATACACGAATCTCCATCAGTCTGCTCTGTGCAGCAGGTATCAGATGGTGACATGATGAAAAACTCACACACACACAAGTTTCTGGTCCATCAGCAGCAAAAGATCAGGATATATATTTCATTTAAAATAAAGAACACAAGTTGTACATATGAAAATATTAACACATCCTGCAGCACAAACAGTTTTGGCTACTCTGCAGGTGTGCTGCAGGTGCATCCTGAGGTGCATGACCCAGATCAGGATCAGAGTGGACTGCTAAAGGGTTCTTTTCACCACCCCCTACTCCAGGCTGCTCTCAGAAGAAGTGGAAGAAGCTGATGTATGCCTGATTTAGATACATTGGATCAGGGCAAGGCATACTTTAAAATTTTAGAAACATACAGTGATGCAGATGTAGCCTGACAGAGTTGATTGTTAGACAGGAAACTGATAAACTACTCTTCTTTAACCTCTGTTAAACTAAGTGGAAACCATTTTTCCTGTGTTTTTGAAGACATTTTGACATCTGATCCCATCCAACTGGCAACAAGGGGTTAGCATTTTTTATTGTTTCTGAGATTTCTATTTTACAGTACCTTGTACCAGTGATGATCCCTACTTGCATTTATGTGTTTGTAGGAAAGGTAGGTCAGAACTTGTGGACAGAGGTAGTCAGGAATTCAAATACCCATTCTACAGCTTTAAGTGGCATAATCACCCCTATATGCTACTGTGGCCAAGATTAAACCCAATTTTGGAAAAGTGTCTTTGATGTTTCTTGGATCTTGAAGAAAGATGACACCCATTTTTCCACTTTTGCATTTTAGCATTTTAGTTTCCATGTTTGGAGGACTTTCAATCATTTATTATTTCTGTACTAACATTTTGTCAAGACCTTCTGTAGTTGCCAATTTTCTCTGTTGCTCCTTATCTGAAGTTCTCCTTCAGAAATATAATTCCCAAAGCCTGAAATATATGAGGGTTTTTCTATTTATTTTAAATAATTACTCATTAATTACCGTGAAAGAGTGTTTAGTAAAGCTGAATATATGCATTTTTGCTTTCTATATTTGTAGCAGATTAGATTATTCCCCAACAAATTAACCCCACAAATGTGGTTGCAAAAAGCAGTAATAATTGATACAGCAATAATATGGCATGGTTTCTATATGTATGTGAAGTGTGAGTTACAGTAGGCAGTAGGTAGCCAGTAGCAGAAAGCAGAAGGAAGTCATATTGAGGATCCAGCCTCCAAACAGGCAAAGATGAGCTGCCAGAATTGAGGACCATATGGAAGCTTTATCAGAAGAAACACCCCTGCAGAGCTTACAAGACCCAGTAGGCAGAAACTCCATTTTCAGTCCAGATTCGAGTCAGCCCCGCGCTCTGCGTTAACAGCTCTGCAGACATCCCTGCTCCTCTGTCCTGGCATGGTTGTCAGCTGCACAAGCCCAGAGCATCCATGGCACCCACCCTGTGAGTTTAGCAGAGGCTGGGACCTGCCCCTCTCAGCCACAGGCAGCAGTTTCTGCTCCTACAGATGGTAATCTCTGGGAAACACCTGAGTATTGGAATGGAACCACAAAACTAACATAAAGTCCAAGAGGGGATAAATAGAGGTCCAATAGTTGATGCTATAATCTTTGGAGAATTCTCGAATTATAAAATAGCTATAGAACATCCCTCCAAAAAGAAAATACATGTCTTTCAAAAACATAATAATTGAAAGCATTAAGTCTCAAAATAATATAAACCAAGCTAAAATTCTGAAGAATTTCCAGAAAACAAACACGTAATTTCTTTCCAGGACTCCAAGTTTCCAAAATTCCTTTCCAAGGAAATGAATGCTCATGATTCATACCATCCACTGAACAGTATGGTAGCAGTGTTGATTTTGATCTACAAATAGTTGAAATCAAGAACTACCCTTAGCAGCCTGCTATTAAGGAAACTTCAAAGTCCTTTTGTTCTTTATTATTTTTATTTTAACAAGAATCTGCTCTTTCAATAAGATAACAGGACATTCCTTTCCACAGACCTAAAAAGCTTTGCATTTACATTTGTTTATGTAAAATAACACTTTTTAAAATTTATGATTGCAACTTTGTAATTCATGGTGCAATGGTCGCCACTTCAACTGTACTCAAAAGTCAGCAATATAATTCCACAGAAAATAAAAAGAACATAATTGCCAAAGTCTTGTTTGGCTCTACCAACAACCACTTTTATTTTCTCTGTGTACTTTTTTTGGCCTTTATCACCATCTTATAAAACAAACCCAAATTTCTCCTATATATGGCTTAAACTAGTATCTGCTTTCAGAAATATTTACACAGCATTCTTTAAGTAAGAACCATAAGAACCTGAAACTAAGGTTATAAGTCTAATATACTTTCTTAATTTCTCTCCATCATGTCTTTTTAATTTCTTTCTTTTTCTTTTTCTTACTTTTTTTTTTTTTGAATTTTACAAGACATTCTCTTCTTGCCATGGCAAATTGTTTCTTGAATATGTGGGAGGACTTGAAGATAGAAACCTTTTGTTACATTCTTATCTAATATTTCAGAAAGATCCAGTGAGCTCTCCAGAAAACATGGAGGAAAAGAAGTACCCAGGAGATGTCTCTATACCAAGTCCTAAACCCAAGCTCCATTCAAGAGATCTCAAAAAGGAACTCATCACGTGAGTCACAAAAAATGCTGCATTTTCCTCATTTTCCTTTGCCCTGGTAAAGACTGGCTGTGTTGCTGTTCTGACTTCTGGTTTGAGGTAGATTTGCAGGAGCTGAGCAGGGAGGCTTGAACAATTCACTGGTGGTAGTTAGTTCCACATCGTGGGTATATAGACATGAGGTTTGCAGCTGTGACAAGCCAGGGTACGCCTGGGCATCTGGATAGATTAATGATGAAATTTATACTGGGTGCCACTCCTTATTCCTCAGTCAGATAGGTAACAAGTGGGCAAGAGCTCCTTCTACAAAACACAGTTTCATAACATGCTACAGATTGGCTCTGCTAAAGCTTACATAATTAAAGAAGTTTTAATTGAACAATTGTCATTATAGATCTATTGCTTAGAGCTTGTGTAGGAGCAGTCAGGATTTCTGAGAAAGAAAACACGCAGAATTCATAAAAAGACAAAATACAAGACAGAAAGTGCCACAGGGTTCTCCAACTTGTAGGAAATATGTTTAAGTTCTTCATCTGCTTCCTTCCAAGCAAGATTAGTTATTCGGTCCTGCTGAAAATCCAGTGGCTGTACAAATTCACACCCTGGGACTACTCTCTTTTCCCAAGTACTGAGGTGCACTAGATGCACTACTATCTAGAACTGCAAATACCTTCTATTAAATCTTTCTACATGCAACAGCTTGTTTCAGTTTAGAATTGTTCACTAAAATTGTCCCAAGCAGCTGATAACACAAGTCACTTTAAAAATCTCACCTAGGCTCTTCACAAAATCCCTTTGTGTTTACGTCAATATAATTTTGATATTAACACAGAGTTTTCACTGTAATAGTCAACTAGGACTCAGCAATCATTTATGGCACTTTTCTTTTTGTCCCAAACTAGAGCAGGTGTCTCTGAGCAAGTGCAGTCCCTATCACTGGGGGATGATAGCCCATAACATATCACTACAGCTCACCCGTAAATAAACGAGTCGCGTCCCGCCAACTTGTGTCCTGCTCTCCAGACTCAGTGGCACTGAAGCAGTTAGAGCTGCTTCTGTCTCTAGAATTTACATTTCCCTGGGGCAAGCTGCTGTGAAGAGCGATTCTCTCCCCTCATGTCATGCAGTCTGCATGTTGTCTACTCACCACATTATATCTGCAGTTGTAGTTCATGACCTAAATTGCTACAGGTCAGGTCGTTTTGCCTCTTCTTCTAAAACAAATGCATACAAAAATCACTGAGAGTTTATTTGCTGAAGACTAATGGCTTTTCTTTTGTAATATTTATTCTTTTGTGATACTGACCTGTTTTGAGATACCAGATACTTTTCTACTTTCCTAAATAATAACACCAAAGTATTTAGTAGGGCAATGATGAGCTTACAGTGGTTGTACTCTATTATGTTCAAACAAGGAGTAGAGATAGGTATCTAAAATGTAGTTGTGCCAAAAATTAAACAAGGAATATTTTTAATTTATCAGAGGAATCCATAGGCAGTATAGGGATCATACCACATTCCTACGATCCCACTGAGCTCAGAAATTGTACCAAACAATTCAGTACAGTTGGCTCCATCATGAGGAAGCTTTTAAAATGACATAAGCACTTACAGAGAAAAATTTTTAACGTGGTTAGCGCAGTTAGAGCAAACTACTGTATGAATACCACTGTCTAGCATGTGCTTTCTATTTTTCCATGTTAATTCTGTTGGCCATAACGGCATCGCTCAGGTTGAAATGGGCTGTGAAAATGAGGCTGATGTCTTCCTAAGGCTTTTTTACAGATTTGAAAAACTTCCTAGCATTCTGCCAGCTCAGAGAAAATAGCCAGGTGAGCATCTCAGGCACCCCTTTTTCATTAGCATGGAGCACTAGCTAACAGTTTTTGTGCAGCATCTGCTTGCCCTTTTTATCCATATTCCCAGTGAAAGAAAACCAATTCTTTATAAAGCAACTCCACAGGGTTGATGTTAGAGTGTTTTAAAGTACTGTACAAAGGTAGATTTAATTCACCTCTCCCTCTATGCACAAGCTGCATTTCTTGGTATCTTTGCCCTTTACAGGGGACTGTATCCCAGTTTGATAAATGAGTTCAGTGTTAACAATTGAAGAAAGGCTGAGGAAAAAGTGAAGCTATAACACTTTCTTCAGGCTGAGTGTACCTCCATCTCTTGGTTTAAATGAGTATAACTGTTCTGTTAAATGTACACCATTGTCTTGGTTCCAGCCAGGACAGGGTTAAATTTTGCAGTAGCCAGGAGGTGGCTGGGACCTGGGGGTTGTTCTATAATCTCACTCAGGGGGAAGGCTTTCCTCCCAGCCGAGTAAGCTTGGCAAATGGAGTGGTTGAGTAACACTAGTTCTGAGCCAGGGCAGCATAGGGCTGGCTCTGAGCAATCATTTGCCTATCTTCAGCACTTTCTTATGGATTCATTTTGTTATCTCGTTGCTGTTTCCAGTAAATTGTTCTTATCTCAGGATGTGGCTTTCACCTTTTGTGCCTCCAGTTCTCCTCTCCAACCTGTCGCAGGGGAAGGAGGAAGGCGGGGCAAGCAGGCATGCCATGGTTTGGAGAGTCTTGGTGGGAACTCAAATTTGAGAGTACCATTCCCAAACCACAACAACCACCTTGGTATCACTTCTCAGTTCAGCTGAGAAACATCTTGAGAAAGTTCTGTTCTCTTTCAGAACTTCAGATGTGTGATATTGACCCGCTTTCTGTTCTGCAAGCAACCCTAACACCTTCCTCACTTTTACCAGTAAAAAAAGATTGGATGTGTTTCTAAAGAAGGTGCCTTATTTTAGTCAGAAGTGAAAGGAATTATTTTGAATATTCCTGTTCTCTGGCCTCCAGTATGCTATACTGGAGATCAGATCAGAAGCTTCAGTTCTAACATCTATGAATTACTGTCAAAATTTTGTACCGATAATGAAACAGACTTTTTAAGAACTCATTTTGTAACCAAAATACCTATGCAAAGGTAACCCTACCTAGATTAAAAAAATAAGGTTTTGAATTATTTGCACTGTGGAAATAAAAGAAATTCTTTCCCTCTGTGCTTCAAGTAATAAATAAAAAATAGAAGTTAAGTTTTTCTAGATTTCTGCAGTGTCGTGACAATGTTGAAATGTGTAATGATGAGCGTGATTGCCCTAAGGATCATTACATAATTCACTGCAGGGTATGATGAGTTGTGTGGTGTATTATATATACTCTAATTTCTCATTCCTTCTTCTTTGCATAGCTGTCCAACCCCAGGATGTGATGGCAGCGGTCATGTAACAGGAAACTATGCCTCACACCGCAGGTAAGAAACAACAGGAAGCCTAAAACAGGAAACAGAGCTACTCTTAGCTCTTTGTCATCTTTGAACCTTTTTATACTAACCATGGATAAGCATTCAAAAGCAACTTGCAGAAAATAATCCACAGAGAAATGTGGCTGTTTTTCCTGATTTTGTTATATTTGTGAAGGTCTGGACTTAATACTCTGAGGCAGAGTTAAGCAGCATATGCTCATTACTGTAGCTGCATTTCTCAGCTGAGACCTGAAGATAAGTCATTAAGTAAAGTTTGCATTTCCCTGAGTATACAAGCAGTCTCTATGTGTTTCATGTGATTACAAATGAGTTTTCTGCATACCTCTCTATGAATGGCTTTGAAATTCATTATCTGCTGTTATAACCTGAAGATGTTAAATATTTTCCTCAAAATAGTCTACTGTCAACCTAGGGGCTGAAAAAACAATTTCCTGCTTTTCCCTTGGGAGCAGAATGGAAGTGTTTTCTGCCTTCCACATTTGGACCAGATCCTCTAGCTCTCCTTCATATATGAAACTTAAAGGATGAATTCTGAGTACCACTGCCCCCTCATAGCAAAGCTTTAGAGGGGCTAGAAACATTTCTCCCTAAGTATATTTTGTGTGTGTGTGTGTGTGTGATTTAAGAACTGCAGCCTTATATTGGCTGGTCCTTCTTTGCCAAGAACAAATATTTAAGGGTACAATTTTAACTAATATAACTCATAGATTGTCTGGATGTTGCTGTTTTAGATAAAAATAAATGCTTTGGTTTAGTAAAATATTTCACATCAGGTTTTCTTTTCAGTGTTTCTGGGTGCCCATTAGCTGACAAGACGTTAAAATCCCTTATGGCTGCTAACTCTCAGGAGCTCAAGTAAGTATTGACAATAGCACAAATGTTATTGCTTTTTATCTTCGAAAAACATGTTCCCTGTGTTATTAAAGTTGTAAATTTGAATGGCTCTGAGCAGTTTCAAACCTTTGTCTGAAAAGTGTAGTGAATTGGTTTGAAAGTTTTTGAGTGAATTAAAGTTTGCTTTTCTTCATTTGTCTTTCTTCATTCCTATAGCCCTTCATTTTCATTAATTAATCAGGACCTGGGGGGAGAAAAATTGTAAACACTAGGAAAGTTGCAATTTTCTCAGCATTTCTGAATCCAAGAGGAATAGAAAATATCTAATATGTAAGACCAATCTGGTAAATAACTGATCCAGATACAATTAACTGGAATTATTTAGGTAGAAATAAATCTAGTTAGAATAAATCTAAAAATGAGACCAGATACCTGCAAATAATTTTTTTATTATTCACTATCCTATACTATGAGTCTAATGTCACTGAAGCAGACATGATTTTGTGCTGGCATAATTCTCACCATGAAATGTCACTTACAAAAGGACTGTGCAGGCTCTGCTATATAGACAGATGTATAGGGACATATGAATATTTCAAAAATCTGTAGTCAAGAGAGGCACTGGCAACCAGTCATCTAGTTATTGAATTGGCTTTGTCAATAAGGATGTGGGGAAAGGGAAAGGATAATTAGAGTTCTTTCATAGCTTTCCCTCTGCAACTTGTAAATTGGATCCCATAATAGATGGCTTGGAAAAACTCACGAATGCATGTAAAAAGGGGAGAACCCCGTGACTGTCCTTTCTGTCCTTTAGGTTCATCCCTAGTCCAGATAGAAGAAAATAAAGTCTGATCACGGCACTATTTTCCTTTTCTAATGGTATTAAATAGCAGAAGTGACTGCGTTAAGGCTTGGCACAGTGTTTGGCTTCCCCAGATCAAATGTTAGTGGTCTTATTCCCCAGCCTTACAACTTAAATTACAATTGATATGCTGAACTCATGGTAGCTATGAAGTTGAATGTACAGGAGATGCAGGAAAGTGGCAAAGAAAGACCATTTACATAGGCAGCTGTCCAAAGCAGTTTGCAAAGCCAGTAGGTAAACTGGCACACTGGCACAATGCTTCATTTTTTGACATCCCTGATCCTCAAACGTATAAAATTTAGGTTTAGTTTGTTTTAAAAGAGCAGAATGATTAGCAAGGAACTGACTTGCAAAAATGCTGACAAATTTTAAATCATTTGCTGAGTCATATATATTTGTCCCTGCTTTTATTGGCTTTCTGCCATACAAAGACACTCACACAAATATTTTGAATAGTTGCTCCTCATGCATCACCCCCCCTCCCCACCCCATTCATGTGTGAATAAGTAAATTTGCATACCAATATGGTTATTTTTCCACTAAAGCTTCTAGAGTTTTGGTCATGCCATAAGGAAAGAGGAGCAACAGCATATGACTTAAATGACAAACCGCACACTGTACGCCATGTATAATAAGTGAGTTGTGAAAGACAAAGTCAAAGTTCATGGACATTTCACAGACAGAAATATGTTGCATAACGCAGTTAGCATTTAATTTCAATTAACTAGAAAAAGAGCAAAAATCAAAATCTGTTCACAGACAATTCGCAAAACGAAAAAAGGCTAAATAAAATTATTTTCCACAAATGTACCACCTTAATTTAGGTTCCTGCAAACCTAGGTCAGGTGATATTTTCAACAAAACTCTGCTTCTGTCTAAATTCAATCTTATTCCAAAATGCTGCAATCATGCTTGTGCTGTTACAGTGATATCAATAGTTAATTTCAGTATTGCTATGTGAGCAGAGGGCATAAACGCTCATAGAATCAGGCCAGGAAAGTACCCTCATGTAGTTAGGCATGAATATGAAAAAGCTGTGTATTTTTTCCAAATGTTATTCATGTTTAATTTGCCAGAATCAAGATAAGATTTTGGCTTTAATTATGAAAATCTATGCCAGCAAAGGATACAAGGCTTCCATGTGATCCACAGTTTGGAAATAAGGAAGATCTGCTCAGAAAGTGGGCCTGTGATTCAGATTCAAGAAGATTTCTATATGAGGATTCCTGCTGCTCAGAAAAATCTGAAGTGGTCAATTTAAAATATAATAAGTTTGATGAAGACTCACATTTTAAAGCTAAAAAATAGATTATTATGGCTGATATCCTATTTAATCAAAGAGCTTGCTTATCAAGCCCCAAATAATTTCAAATGTGCACTTTATAAAGATATTTACTTGCAATTCAGAAACTTTGAGGAAGAGGTGGTCAGTCCTATCCTTAGACAAGTTTTTGCAGTGGTTAAATGTCAATTAGGAGAGATTTGAGCAGTTTTTCTACGTGGCTTCCACATAAAACATTGATAATGATTTATATTCCACAGGCAGTATATCAAATTTCAGAAAATTATTTTCCCAGCTTTCTATGGGTTTGCCTTAACTGCAGTTCATATCCAATACCCTCAGTGAGCATTTGAGGGAGAAAATGCACCAGAAGTGCTCCTAAACCTGCAGCTCAGGTTTAAATTCTAAATTTAAATTCTACATGTAGTTGTAGTTCATCTTCCTAAAGATAAAGCAATTCTCTGGGAGAAAGGGACACAAAATACTCAATGCCCATTGGCAAGAATTTATACGTGAAATTGCTGAGAGATTTATTTTTGAACAACAAATTTGGAAGAATTGTAAAAGAACTTGTAATCTGCATCCACCTGAGGGTTGACATCTCTTAATTTGACCTCCTGAGACCTCTGCCCCTTCGATGTAAATCGTATTTTTTTGGCTTTGCACAGGAATCCATTATAGAGGATGACTCCCTAAGCTGGGGCACCAGTTCAAACACCTGTTAAAAGCTGATGAAATTCCACAGCCTTACTGACTACAAGGCAACGGATATTTGGTGTATTTTGTGTTCTGGAATTTCACAATCCATACAAATACATAACCAACATTTGGAAAATCCAACCCGGTGGCCAAGATTAGGAGTCTTGATAATGAAGCTTTTTACTTATTTGTCAGTATCCACCCGAATTAACATCTTATTGTATTGATAATATCTCAGCCTCAAGTCTTCACTGACCTCCAGAATAGCTTGGACTCCAATGAAGTTGGAAATCTGTCTGCTGCCAGAAGTGGTAAATGCAGATGGGATGACTTAAAATTTACTTCTGTTTCCTTTTTAAGTATTTTCACAACTCCCAGACTTTCAGATCTGAATGTCTCACACAAAGAGCTTTTTGTGAATTAAAGTCCACCTCCAGTCTATGCAGGGAGCCCTTCCATCTGTGATCATCTGATAAAACACGTAGCCAAAACAATATCCATAGTTTTTGGCAGGTATTCTGGATTTACTTGTGAGCATTCACACTCTCCAGACATCTGCCCTTGCTGCCTGCTCCACATGACATTGTGCCCAGTCCTTGTCCCACACTTAGACAGGTCAACATTTAGTTCTACACAGTCAAGCATATCCTGGCACTCTACAACCCCCACCTTTACCTTTGCTGTCAGTGTGAGGCAAGTCATTCTGCCAAAAATATTTTGTTCACAAAGTGTCATCATGAAATGTTTTGACATTATCTTTTAAAAAAAAAGGCACCCCTTTCTTCATCTGAAATTATTTGCTGAATCCCACTTGAATCAATGCATAAATCTGTTCATGTCCAAAAGAAGTCAGATTTTTGACAAATTAATTGTTCGCAGAAAACTAGTTTTAAATATTCTGTGAAGAGATGCACCTGCACACTCAGATGTGCTATTACAATTATATTTGTAGGTGTTTTCCATGGCAGCTTACCAATGACTAGATGAAATCATGAATCTCTTTAACTCAGGAAAGATTCAGTAACAACTGAGACCCTTAAGAGCATATTGAACTCCACAAGTCTCCTTAATGGTTCAGTACAACATTATTTGGCACAAGTCCTTATGTAATTCTGATACTCTGTAAAAATCATAGCATTTCAAAATCCCTCAGGGTTGCTTAGTATAAGAACTTTGTGTTGTATAATACAGAAACATAGAAAGGGCTGGCAGAACTTCTAAAGGCAAATGGTTTTTTGGTGCTGCTTTGTTTGCTGAGGTATGTTTATATTCTCTGAAAAAAACTCTAAACAAACCACCCCACAAATATATAAGAGCCTTAAATAATAATTTTAAAAAATAGAAAAATTAAAGGAGAAAAAATCCTCATACTTCTGATGGAAGGGGTTACCAGTAAGGTCCTGCTCCAAACCCCACAGAAGTCAGTGGAAAAACCTACTGACCCAAGTTGGCTTTTGGGGCACAGCAAGCAAGTCCACCCTGCCAGACTGCTGGCAAAAAAGCACAGTAACAGGCAGGTTTTTTTCTTCTTTTTATTGTATGGATGTTTCAGCATTAAACATTTATACTTGAAAAGGCTTGTTTGTTGCACATACACAGAGAAACCTCTTAACTATGAGAAATAAGCATAATCCAATTGCTCAGCTGAACATCCAGCTGAATCTCAAGCTAGAAAGAGATGGTCCTGTGGTATGCTTACAGTGCTAGAATACACACATTATTAAATTCAAATTCTGGCTCTCACCTACTGATGCCCAAAAGTAAAACTGCTTCTCTGCTTTCATTTCCCCTTCTGTAAATATTGGCAAAGTGCTTATTTATATCTCTACCTGAAAACATCATAACAATAACAAACAAACACATAATAGTAAATTTACAAAAAGATCTATATCAAGCTGCTTTTTTTCCTTCTCTTTGTAATGCTGATTCTGTACAAGGAAAAATGTTTGATGCAAACATTGATGTAAACCAATTAAATCTACACATCCTATACAATATATTTCGCATTCCTTACTATAATCCTGCTATTAAAAAAAATCCCCCCTCCAAAATAGGAGTATGCTTATTAAAAAAAAAATAAAAATGCGAGAGGTAGGTTTAGTTATTCAACAAATAACTGTTTTTTCTTCCACTCTGGACAAAATATAGAATGTGTAGACTATTTACTCTGTATTTTTGTGACTGCATTTTGTAAGCTTCCTGCATTATTCCATAGGTGCCCAACACCTGGCTGTGATGGCTCTGGCCACGTGACAGGGAACTATGCATCCCACAGAAGGTAACAACCATCCCACCATGTGGGGCCACAGGGTCCAGGGCCCTCAGCTGGCAGCAGCAGAAAGAGGTGGCTCTTATTCTGTGTGCTTCTTTCAGCTTGTCTGGTTGTCCTCGTGCCAGGAAAGGAGGTATCAAAGTCACTCCTACCAAGGAAGAAAAAGAAGACCCTGAGCTTAAGTGAGTACAGAAGAAGGGGTCCACCACCAGTGGAGGGGGGAAATGGCCTCTAAGAGTTCAGGACTTGAGGAATCACTGGGAGATGTCCCAGTTAATCTCAACCATGTGAGAATAGTGCCCAGAGCTGGAACCAAACCAAGTGTTTCTGCTTCTAGCGAAGCTGGTGGAGTCCATCACCTAGGAGACTGAACAGTGAGGAAGGATTGCTGTATCTGCTTGCATTGCTCCAATTACTTTAAAGAGTGCTATGCTAGTGCCAATTGGTTGAAAAAAATTGGCAAAATGAAGGAAAATTATTATTGACTTAGGTGAAACATGTCAGCTAATTAAATCAGAGTTACACCTTCAAAATATGCTCCAGAGAACTTAAATATCTGTAAGCCTCATGTCTTTTCTCTACATATTAATGAAAATTTCACTTAAAGTGAAAACTGGAAACTCAGTAGAGATTCACTACATTCCTGGTTTGAATGTACATTCCATTAAAATTTGGAAACAATAACTACCAGAATATAAAACTGAAGACTCAGTTGCATGCAATGTTGTCTTAATACTTGCTAATGATATATGCAAAACTGCATCACACTGACAGAGCAGCCTGAAAAATTCCCAATCCTTTCTTTGCAAGTATTTGCATGGGTTTCCATGCAAGTTTTTCAGTTACAACTACCCATCCCTCTGCTTCATACCAGAAACTGAGATAGAAAGGAGACAATGTTGACTTTCTATACACTTGAAGAAGTGTGATATATTGCCTGTGATAGAATTTCTATTTTCTTTTCCGGTAAAATACTATCTAAATGAATGTCTTATTTTCCTAGTCTCTACAACTGTATTTTAAATTGCCTTATTTTAATACCAGCTGAACCCTCATAACTCAGCTTGACAAGAACTGGATGCTCAGGTACAGTGTGCCACCAGGGACCAAGACTTTATTAAAGCAAAGTAGCAAAGGCAGCCGGAATTTTTATTTTCTTGGAATTTTTTGAGACTGTCTTTGCCTGCTCTCTCCAGTGAAAATAAGGGTTCTTTTGCTGTGTTTCTGTAGATGTCCAGTGATAGGCTGTGATGGCCAAGGTCACATATCAGGTAAATACACTTCTCATCGCACTGCTTCTGGTTGTCCTTTGGCTGCCAAGAGACAGAAGGAGAGTCCTGTCAATGGGTCTTCACTATCCTGGAAACTGAACAAACAAGAGCTGCCACACTGTCCTTTGCCAGGCTGCAACGGGCTGGGTCATGTTAATAATGTTTTTGTCACCCACAGAAGGTATAACTTTGTGTTTTCTCTTTTCATTTTTCCTTAACATTCCACTTTGAATTGGCAACATGTGAGTTTAGAGTCAGAATAAATTGTGCTGAAGTCTTTTGAGTAATAACATAGCAGCTAAAGTAATACAACACAGACTTACTTTGAGAGACTTAAACTTTTATGTCTTTTTCTATGTTCCCATTGAAACATGACTTTCCAAGGTCTTCAAATTAGCACAGTGCCTATGCATTTTAAAATTAAGTAGAGTTCTTTCCTAGGGAAACATGGAGTTGTATCTGCATATCTACAAAAGGAAAGAGAAATATCATTGAAATGTCACCAGAAAAGTTATAGCCAAGTCACTAATTTCATATTTCTACCAGTGGAAAAGTTATAAACTTTGTATTTAAACAGCTAAAGTTACATAAAGAAAAAGCAATAAGCATGCAGCACTCATATGGATTAAAGAAGTTCAAAATTATAACAAACCTACAAAGAAAACTATCCTTACAGAGAAGGAGTGACACATATAGCTAATAACAGTAAACACCATCTATGACTGTGAAAAAGTTAGTATAATCTGACCATATTGAATCAAAAATAATCAAATAATCTGATTGGCAAGTTTGGTTTTCTGTCTTTAACAGTAATCAAGTCTACACTGTCTATCTCCTTTGCTTTCTTCCTAACACTCTGAGCCATCTTCTCCAATATAAAAATGTCCAAGGTCATTTGACCAAATTCAATCAGAGTCCTGTTATTCTAATTTTATTCCCTACGTCCCATCTAAGAGTCCTTACATTAGGACACTACTGTAAATTGTGGCTAATTAAGCAAGTAGCATAAACTCTATGTTAGCTACAAATTAATGGTATAGATGATTCCTGCCCTACATAAGACTGGATCACTCTCAAGATCATGTTAGTTCAAATGAGGCAGCAAGTATAACTTTGTTTGATATCCTTTCCTAGGATATTTGAAATCTAACAAGTACCTCATGGCTTTCAAAAAACCTCCCAGTTAGCTATGTGCTCTGGGCAGAGATAATAAACAGAAATTTCGAACTGAAGAACTAGCATCTTTCCCTGTGTAGTTTTTAATCAAGCTAACGAAAGCTTAGGTTTTGCTGCTTTGTGGTTTTATTTTTTTCTCTGTGGAAATGCCATGTCTGTTAGGATTCTCTTTAATTTTTTTTTTTTTAATTTTTTACACACACATCCATTCATCAGCCATTTTCCTGTGGAACGAAATTCTCCTTCACTCCTTACTTGGCTACACCTAAATACAAATCCCTCTGCCAGTTCTTCCACATATGGGTATTTCCTCTTTGTTATTTATAAAGATAGTATTAAGACAGTGCAATTACTCTTAGCCCTTTAGTGGGCTATAAAAATTGCCTCAGATAATTACCAGCTGATGAAATTGTAAGCTTTGAAATAGCAAAATGTAATTTAATGTGAACAGTGGTTAAAAAGCAAACTGAGTATATAATAGAACCATTCAAAAAAGCTATTACAGCCTATAGGGTATATCCAGAGTTATTATTGTATTGATCATTATTATGTATCAACAGAGTGATACAATAATTGTGCACCGTGGACATCATCCCATTAACTAATTTTTTTTTAGAATAGTAAACTTGCCATTTTAAAGGACTACACTCTCCTCTTCTTTGGAGCACAATCCCTTGATAAAAAACAGTTTATAAGTGTTCGAACTTTAAGAATAATGTAAATGCATCTTCATATAACTTAACAGTAGCTGCTTCTGCAATTTTGATTATTTTGAAATATGCTTAAGAGTTGTTTACTCATAGATTGAGATTTCTGTGCCAATTTTCAAGCTGGAATATACAGCTAAATGGCTCTTTATGAGTTATGTCATTCCCTGAAGCCATGCTATAATGGAGATACTGATGTGACCTTAGGTACAGAGGTCTGTCCAAGTGCATGATAATATTGCCTGAAAGGATTGTTGCCATTTTCAAGTGGGTGCTAATGTTTCTTTTCCTATCCGTTTCAGCCTGTCTGGTTGTCCTCTGAATGCACAAACCATAAAAAAGGGCAAAATTTCGGAAGAATTAATGACTATCAAGCTTAAAGCAAGTGGCGGTAAGGAGATCTGTAAAAAATGATGACATTTATTTAGATAGAAGGGCCCTGACTCCCATTTATACTTGTGCCCCTTTATGCCATTCTGGCATTAATTCTCACTACTTTCAGTTGTCTCTAGCAATAAAAAGTCTTGAGCAACAAAAATATTTGCATGAGAGATTATAAAATTATTCTCATTTACATCTTGATAACTCAACATTGAGGATATGCTCTTGTCACAGAGAATTTTTTTTAATTTGGATACGCTCTCAATATTGTCGTTATTAATAAACAATTAATTACAGATCAGGAGGACTTAGCTATCTGATGAATAAGGTAAGAAGGGAGAAATACTGTGGGCAGAAATTGACTCATCTCCCTAACTTCATTCCTACACGGTTTAGTATCTATGCAGTGCTTGTGCAATTTTGCTAACCTAAGTGCAAAGCAATAATTACCAAAGAGTTGCAGGGGGAAATGTGTGGGAGTCTCCCCTCTTATACAATGTGCTTTAGCAAGTTAGGCAACAAGCCAGGATTCAGGAAATTTAGTCTTTAGCCTCCAAGTGCTGAGGAAAGCAGTTGCACTACTGCTCACAGATTTCCCAAGCTGGCCCCCCAGTAGACTCAGTTCTAGGCTTTAAAGCAGTAACAACAGTGGCACAAGTCTCCAGGCAGAGCTGGGCTCAGAGTGATACTAAGCAGAAGCAGGCACATGTATTGCCAGCAGCTGCTACAGCTCAGTATTTTTCAGGACAAGGCTTTCATTAAAGAACTGAAGCTTTTTGTTTTCCTTTGCCATCTAACTTACTTTTGAGGTGTAAAAGACTGAGTTCCGTTTTATTCTTTTTTTTTTCCCCTGTAATATTTGTTAGCTTTCTGAAAATTTCACCTTTTCCCATTATTTAAATTTCACTATTTATCAGCTATAACTAAGGCTGTGCTTATTAAAGTTATTCTGCACAGGAGTTTGCCCCCACAGAAATTCTTGCAAGATGAGAAACAGGTACAGACGAACTTATTAAAGTGAACAGTTACACTAGTGAAGATGTTGCCCTGTGGTGTTTCCTGAAAAAGAAGAATTGCTGTTACATTCCTTTTAAAACAAAGCAAAATAAAACAAACAAACAAACAACAACAAAAAAACCCCACAAAACCCAAAACCAACCAACCAAAAAAAAACCACCCAAGCACCATAAATATCTCCTCATGCTTTATGATAAACTTTCCTCTTTCTGGGCAATTTTTCCTTTCTGTACCCTCCAGCTTGTAGCTGCATGATGCAATGAAAAAAAGAAATTGTGAAAAAACGAGGACTAAAATAGCCCTGTGTTTCAGCTCATGTAGATGTTTAACAGGTAGGAAAGAATTTTGACAGTAAAAGCAAACTAAAAGACAATTTAAAGTTCAATCATTTGTTGAACAGCTTATTTTCCTATAGTTAATTAACAGGTAATGCAGCTTGTTACTCATACATCCATGAGTTACTCATACATCCATGACACTTTAAATCTGAAACTGTTATTTTCAATTAATTACAGGTATTGAGAGTGATGAAGAAATAAGACACTTGGATGAGGAAATAAAAGAATTGAATGAATCCAATCTTAAAATTGAAGCTGACATGATGAAACTTCAAACTCAGGTATGCCATAAAAGTGAAACCTTTTATATGCTATGTTTGAGCACAATTAAGAAATTAAATGCTATCTGAATGCTATGTTTAAAAATAGCTAGTCTCCTGTGCACTTGTTTTTCAAGCTCTTGTTTTTTTTCTTTTCTGTAAATAAGCAGCAGGTATTGTCTTAAAGATCTGGTGAATGACAAATTCAGGGCAGTTTGTAGCTCATCTTAGCAAGCAGAAAAAAACACACTTACCAAACAAAACATACATTTTCCTTTGTTGACCAAACATTTGTTTACCAAACCATGGGGGTCCTTTGACTTGAGTTTTTAGGGATGATAATTCCTCTTACTAACCCACTCCAAGTCTTAATGAGAGTTGAGTTTAATGAGTTCTTATATGTACCTAAGAAAATTTTCCTAGTTTAGTTCACCCATTGTCAATTATTCAAATAGTTTGAATTTTGCCTCCAGGCAACACCTGCTAAAGAATGTATACCTTTTGCTAATTTGTGTACCAGAGGATTTTGAGGGGAGTTATGGAAAAGAGTCATTCTCTTTCATTATTTTGTATACTGGAGAGATTAAGTTGGCTTTAATATGCTGATAGTGGTTCTATGGAGTGAGCTATATAGCTTCATCCCTGTAGATTCCCATATGCACCTGGAAGTCAACCTAGCCAGACTGGGTAAAAACATGAGCTTGCTCAGAATTTTCAGAATAAGAGTGAAAGAAAATGAGATCTGTGAACCCAATGTAAGTTGAAAATTATCTAAACCAAACTGAGTATAACCACACCCCCTTGCATTTGCACCACACTGGAATGAACAGTGTTGACTAATGTTGTTTTTTGCAATAACCACTGTGTGTATGGTCCAAACAAGGTAGAAGCCTGTGCCACCTGTGCTGGATCTAAACAATCTGGCTTCACATTGCAGCAGTTGTGGGGATATCCAGCCCAAGCTGCACTGCAGGGGGCTGTGCTCAGTGTCTCAGGACACGTCATTCTCTCAGGTGATCTCTGTGTTATTTGCATGGAGATTGCCCAATTTATGCAGTCAGATTTCTTCTCCAGGCAGTTTGACCAGCAAAGCCTGAACTGAACTACAGCAGAAGCCGTAAATCTCCTACCTCCTGTTAATCTACTCCAGGTGTTAGACTGCTATGAATATCCTCCAGAGCAGGGGTTGTAGAGGATGACAGGCACCCAAAAAGGGGTTTCTCACACTGGGGAATTTTGCTGTGTGACTGTGTGTGAGCAAAGGAAGTAAGTGATCACAGCAGGAGGCAATTAAGTAGTGCAAAGAGGTGCATACTAATTAGGATAGGGTGGGCATGACAATCATGGTTATAAGTGCACCCAGCCGTGCCTTGTGGAGCTGTGGTGGGGCACAGGGATGGCAGCCCTTGGCTCTCCCTGCCAAGCTATCTTCTCCTGGGACAAAGAGCAGGGCAGGAGGGAACCAGACCCTGCTGTTGTTGGTTTTGTTTTTTCAGCACTGCTTTTGACATCTAAGCTTTCAGAGCTGAGTATATATCAGAGGTCTCTCTTTAAAAAAGATACCATTTTTTCTACCTTGGCTGCTTTTTCTTGCTCTTTCCAAAACCTTCCTTTCCGTTCTGTTGGTCAGAGATCGTGTTTGTGATACATGCTCAGCCTCTCAATTTCCTTTCCATCTATTTTTCCCTTATTGTTTCCAACACCAGGCCTGTTGCTAATTCCAGCCAGCCCAGAGCTCACCCAGGAGCAGGGTGGGAAAGTAGCAGGACAGCTAATACCCATGCCCTTGCTGCTGTGGTCGAGCAGCAGGGATGCTGGAAGAGCAGGACAGCAATGTAAACATCAGCATCCTTTCTCCTTCCCTCCGCCAGCCCTGAGGCCACACTCTCCATCCCAGCTCCACAATGACCTTCCTCTCCAAGCTCAATTCCCTCCTCCCAATCTGGGGCACTCTCTAATGCCTTGCTGCCACGACATTTCTCCATGCATCAGCAGAAAGTCTGTCATTTCAGAGCAAATACAACCTCTTCTTTGCTCTGAACGTTCTGTGGAGATGTTATGCCTCTCCTAAGAAAAAGCATAGCTGAGTTTTGGATTTGTCGTGGCCTCGCTCGTAATCACCCAGCTGATATTTTGGGTTCAAACTTCAGTAGCAATGCTGCCAAGGGTTTGCCTGTGTTTGTGTCTGCCTGTGTCTTTTAGATCACATCTATGGAGAGCAATTTGAAAACAATAGAAGAAGAGAACAAACTCATAGAGCAGAACAACGAGAGCCTGTTGAAGGAGTTAGCTGGCTTAAGCCAAGCCCTTATCTCCAGTCTTGCTGACATTCAGCTTCCACAGATGGTAAGACCACAGCCAGCAGGTTAACACCTTCTTTTCAGACTGTCTTGCCAGCACTTGAAGCAGATGAGTGAGCTCAGGGACCAGCAGGAGCACTGGAACAGCATTAGCAGAGAGCACTTCTAGGCTGATTTGATTTGCAGAGATGCAGGATCGTGAAGTCTGGGTGGTGGTAGGTGCAGTTAATTCCAGGAATGAGCCAGCCCTGGTATCTCTGCCCTGTACCACACTGTGCAAGGTGGGCTATTCCCTCATCCCTCCCCATCTGAACACCCACCCTGCACAAAGATTGAACAGTTCACACTGATGAGATCCTTTTTTACTCAGCTCCCACATCAAAACCTTAACCTGTTTCATACAGATGACTTTTCTGCAGCCAACCAAGCTCTACTCAAAAATTTCACATCTTACTCTCAAACACAGACCAAAGCTACACAGGTACTTGCTCTTCCAGTCCCCTTTCCAAATGTCAAGAGTGGCACTGGAAAATTAAGAGAAGACAGGGAGAATGTCAAGTCACAATTTCAGAGCCAAATTGGCCACAAAAATAAAAAAAAAAGGTTACACTAACCATAATATCTCCAACTCCTTTTCTTGCTTGGAGAGAGTGTGGATTCCCCAGGATATGCAACTCCTGTAATTTCCACAACCCCTCCATTAATTTGGATGACTGCCCTGTTTATGACTTCTCCCCAGTTGCCATATCACTCCTTTGACATGCTTTGGGGTTGGGTGTTTGGATTTTCTTGGCCTTAATTTTGCCTCCTACAATTATAATCTGTTTTGTCTCCATTTAGGGGCCAATCAGTGAGCAGAATTTCGAAGCATATGTAAATACACTCACAGACATGTACAGCAATCTGGAACGGGACTATTCCCCCGAATGCAAAGCTCTGCTGGAAAGTATCAAACAGGCAGTGAAGGGCATCCATGTGTAGGATGTGAAAGCTGCTGGGCAACAGAAATTACTTAACAGCAGTAAACTCCAGATGGATCTGTTAGGAGTTCATGTACTGCTAAGGGGTGTAGGTTGCCATGCTGCATTTACAACTGCAACATTGCACTAATTTTTTCCCAGCTGACATAAAAAAAAAAAAAGAATAAAACCACAACAGACTATTTGTATTAACAGCAATGCACTCTGTTAGTATATTGTATTTATTTCAGTACAATTTCTTTTTTTTTCTTCTTTTGCACTCAGTTTTTGTAAAGTGAATGTAAAAAGTGTGTGTGACTATTTTTTATATTTTTTATTTATTTCTAATCAAAGAGTTGGTTTTTTTATCTTTTAACAGCATTTTTGCGGCCTGCCATATTTTTACAAATGTGTTTATTAATTTATTTTCCAATGGGATTTTAAATAGACTGAAAGCTATACTGTAAATTAAATAACTTGCTGGGTTTGTACAGGAAGAAAAAAAAAACCTATGAAAGTAACAAATGACTGAACCGTGGTTCTAGTTTTATTTTCCTCACATCCTGCTTTTTTATAATGGCTTTGTATCAGAAATGGGTTTGCAGTAACATGAGATGTGAAGATGCATGGAATGAGAAGATAAATAGTGCCCACTAGTGGGGAACTTGGGCTCTTAAAAGCACAGTATGCTGGAAAACAGTGTGTTAAAGAATATGTTAGCAATAATGAAATATAGCAATCAGCAAAGCACTTGACTTGGCTGTGTGATTTAGCCTATGAGAATGATTATTTAAAATGTTTCAAGAGAACTTCAGATTTATTTTACCACTGCAGTTTTTGTTCAGAGTTAGCTCATGGAGGGAAATGACAATTATCTCTAAACAAGAAGGGGAATTAGCTAGGTACTGGTACTTTTTTAGTATGAGACATTGAGGTTTTAAGCAAGTGACCAGTATTGCAATGGATTTGGATTTAAAAAAATGCAAACACATCCCAAGCTAAAGGCTTTGTACATAATGAGTCGAACACATCTCCCCTGAAATGGCATTAAATACTGGTTTGAAGGTAATGGCAGCTGAGAAGGCAGCGGTCTGGGGGGCAACAACTCTGGCACCACGGTGGTCGCTTGTCCCTTCGAATGAATGACCGGTAGCAACACCGTGACTGGTTTCTCCCATCCTTCTTCACTAGGACTAGGCTGATACTGAATTCGTCACCAGTCTTCTGGTAGGGTACCAAGTGCTACAGAGCAGACAGACAGGTGGAGGTGTGGACAGACAAGCACTTGCGCGGAGGCGCGGGCGGCGCCTCGGTATCCGGTTAGCCTGGGTGT
Source organism: Notiomystis cincta (assembly GCA_013398075.1). NCBI lineage: Eukaryota > Metazoa > Chordata > Aves > Passeriformes > Notiomystidae > Notiomystis > Notiomystis cincta. The sequence goes on from VZRX01018715.1 coordinate 54,894, forward strand.
GGAACTTCTGAATCCGTCAGAAACTAGCGGTTGCTATAACAGAGGCAATGTCTATTTCAGGGATTGTAAGTAATTAAGCATTGTTTCAGAAGTTTTTTTTATATTTATTTTTTTTAAGGAAAAGGTATAAACAACCAGCTAAACTGCCTTTTTTGTATGCACACACACCTCATGTGCATATGTGCCTCAGTGTAAATGTATACATGGATCTAGCGTGTGTTTAATTTTTCCGTGCTATAATGAAAGTGTTTATTTTTATTAGCCGCATTTATATTTAGATTGAATATGATGGCATTCACAGGCTTGACATATACAATTATATTATTACTGTTCCTGCACAAAAGTACTATTCAGAAGTGATTCAACTCTCATGCACTGTGGTCACTGTTCTGCATTAGGTGGGGCTTGCTTTTTGTTGGGGGGTTGATTCAACTCTCCGATCTTAGTTTAGACAGGGGAAAATGTGTGTTCTTAGGAGCTGTGTTTATTTTTAAATTGATTTTTCAAAAGCTACCATATGTGCTGTCTAATATAAATAGGAGAACACCAAACAAAAATTTGCTATTAAAGTTATTGTTCTTGCTAAAAACACAAAAAGCAAACATTTGTTATACTTGTTAAATGCATACAAAAATGAGTTCAATCATTACAAAGACTAAAATTTAATTTACTAAATATTTTTAAAAATTTGTTATATATTTTATTTAAGTAAAAAAAATCTCTTACTGACCTATGTATTTATTATTATGATTTACTAGGCTTCAGGTTAATTTATCTGTGTTTGGTTGTTTGCTCAGGATGTTCTGTGAAGTATGTTTGTATTTATTTGCCTCCCTTGTACTTGATGTGTTTTGTAATGTGCACTGTTTTCTTTTCTTACTTTCCTTTTTCTTTTTATTTTTGTTTTATTTTTTTTTTCTGTTTAAATGCATTGATGAGCTATACTGTAAATTAGACCTTTTGTAAAGAGCAATGATGTATGCATTTTTTAATTTGGAGTAGTTTGTATACTGTTTCTTCATACAATTAATATTTCTTACATCAAAACAACAAAACTGTGTTCTGTGCTGTACATTTGGTGTATGGTAGGAAATAAAATTGATAATGAAATATTGCAGCAAGATTGTTGGGTTTTTTAGCCTCTAGATGCCGACTTACATTACACTTTCTTAACTGCACCTGGCACTATATGATGTGTCAGATGTTTCATTTGCTTTGTGTACAAAATGTGTCATCCTCTTAAGTAAATTTCTGATATAAATAATTTAATTAGTGTTTTACTTTGTCAATTTGAAATAAGGAAGAGAAAAACAGAACCGCTTAAGAGGTCCTTTTCACTTCTGAAGGGGAAAAAAAATCAAGATGATAATCACCGCATTATTTAATGCATTCTTTTCTTGGCAGTTGTAGACTTCATTTATACTGATAAAGTACAGGATTTGTGCTGACCTTTAACAGCTGCTAAATGATGTTTAAACATAAAAGCCATTGTAAAGTTCCAGCAATTCGGAACCGCCCACTATTCCAGTGCAATTTTCTGCTGAGAATTGCAGTGCTTAGACATTGCAGAAATAAAAATCTGCCGGTTTTAGAAAGACAATATTTCCATCTAATGGACTTTCTTTTTCCACTGCTCATTGTAGCGAAAACAGGACACTTTTATTTAGAATGCATGCTAATGGCTTCAGGAGTACTTCTTGTCTCAGATTCCAACTTTCCACAGATAGAGAATAATTTTCATTTGGAAAATAAGGCAAATTTAAATGCCATGAAGTAGATGATAATTATTTATTTGAATAGACATATTTAGATAAACAAAAAATGGTCTGACATAAAAAAAATGACATGTCCTGCATTTAGCTAGAAGAGAATTTAAAAATTTGCATCACATGAATCCAGGACACTCACAAATCTTGCCAGGTTTGAAGCTGTAGAGTCAGCAAAGGGCTGGAATGAAGACAGAACTGTCCTGGGAAAGCTCTGCTCCCTTGGAGTTCGGAGTTTTCTTTGTTCTAGGACACTTATCCAAGGGCAGTATGAACTGGTTCCTTTTATTAAGCCAATTATTAGTTATTTATATATTAGGACTTAATGAATATAGAATAATATTTTTAAGGGTTCTTAAAATCTACTTCTTAATTTCTGCTGTGGATCTTCATATCATGAGATACTAGTGGGACAGTCTCTTCTCACACATCACAGATGAAGCAGAAACAAGTCCCCCTTAGCAATGTACCTTAATGCTAAACAGATAAAGACTGAGGCCAACATTTTCATGTTGTCTGGCTGCCTAAATTCAAATCACAAATTTAGAAGGCCTTATTGTCAAACAGACAGCTCTTCACATGTCATTTTTAAGTTCTATACTAAATATGTTAATCTGCTGTTTATGAGATTGGGGAAAGGCAGTGGTATGAGGATGTTAGGCTCTATATACACCTAAGAAAACGATGCTCTACTTTCAAATGCTTCAACAATCTGAGACAAGGATTGTGAGCAAAAAAAAGAATAAACATTTAAGCTATATTTATTATTAAACTAGTATAAGCTAGGGGGTTGGGGACATCCCAAAACAGCAATACCCATTGTGCTTGAACAACCTGTCAAGTCATTTTCATCTTCTGAAGCTTCTAACAATTGTTCGGTAACTATGCCTTTAGAAGGGGGAAAAGTACTTAATTCAGTAAAAATACATAAACTCCAATTATTGAATTAACTTAAAAGAAATTGAAGCTTTAAATATGAAAGAGAAGGAAGGCGAGCAAGAACAATCAATATCAGCTGTCCTGACAGCTCAGGAAGCCTTTCCTCTCTCTTAACAAACCATGAGGAAGATTTTTGAGTCTGTGATGTAGAAAATAGATTCTGTAGAAAACAGATTTTGTTTTCTATTGCAATTTTACCTCTATTTACTAATTAAGCATCTCTTCTCTCCTGCTGACTTAGTGTATATTATCTGTGTCATAGCTTTTCTACCCAATGCTCCTTCGTCCTACTTACACTGTACTCAGTCACTGTAATAAGTCACAGGATTTCTTGAAGGGAATTTGTTATCATGCAGTGACACACAGTTTTGACAGAAGTCCTCTCCTTGGTTTCCCTCCTGTGTTCATTCAGTGCAATATCTTCTACCTGTCTTGGCAATTCTGCTGTGCCTGAAGAATTTATATGATTTATGCAGCTGTGTAACTTGGATGCTGCCAGGAGATCTGCACCAGACAAAGTCCTTTGTTCAACTTGCTCAGGATACTGTGAGATGATAGAGCTCCATTTAGCTTTTGTGCAATGTAGGACAGTGACCTAGTTTCAGTACCTTTCAATATCTCATTCTGGCTTGGTTTTCTTCTGTCTCTTTTGCTCTAGTAAGTCTTAGACAGCCAAGCTTACACATAATTGCATCAGGGATTAGTCTGATTTCCTGTCTGACTTCATGGTACAAATTGCTTCAACTGCATTTCATTCTTAACGAATGTTCCCAGGGACATTGTCTAAGTAAATCTCAGGACTTTTCAGTTATGTGATAGCAATTACTATTTAGGTTGCTGCTGTCTACTCCTGAAATTGTTACTGCACAAGATATTTTCCAACCAGCTTTTGGTGCCCAGCACCAGATTTTGGTGCCCAGCTTCACATCCCTTGGAGGAACTTCAGTTTTAGAAGCTAAATGCACAGCTGTTTTTGCCAAGCAGGGCCTTTTCCAAATTCCCTTTTCTGGCCAATCCATATTACCAGCTACTAAGTTTTCANATTAATTTCATTCTTCATTTAACTGAAGGTGGGGATAGGGTTGAAGCTATCTGGTTAGCAATATTCCTTAATTACAGTAACATGTAGCATCTTACATGCACCCTCGCTTACTTCTAAAACAATAACCAAAATCTGAAATAGGACCCAGGTTCTATACTGATTTCAAAATTACTGGGCTGAAATTGATCTGATCCTTTAGACACAGGATGAGCTCAGTCTCTTTTGGAGAGAAGTGCCTAGAACTGGGAGTTGGTTTCTTTAATTCTGATATATGGTCAAAAAGTTTTTAGGGAAGGAATAAAGGTTTTAGAAAGCTCACAAAAACTTAGCAAGAGAATGTGTGTAAATTGAATCCCTTCAGTGGAATCGCAGTGCCATGTCCCCAGACTGAAGAGCTGAGCTCTGCACAGACACGTGTGGCAGAGGCACCGCGCGTGGCGCTCTGGTGCTGAGGACTGCGAGGGGACATCTTGTGTTTTCCAGCTGGCAGGAGACAAAATGGCACTTCACAAACCCAGACTGAGGCCCTGCTCAGGCTCATAGGTAACCCTGAGCAAGACACCTGATTCTAGCTCTGTTTCCACATCTGGGAAATGAGAATGACTCCAAAATGCATTGGGAATGGGCAATGCCAGTCTTACACAGGGACATGAGGTACAGATGTGTGCACAGTGAGGGAGAAAGAGCCAGAGCAGATGTGTAAGGGCATATAGCCCCCCCTCATCTTTGTTTTTTTTTTTCTTTATTTGACATTATTGGTCTTCATTTCATTGCTCTGCTTCTTACTTTGTTTCCCTTGATGATGTCTTTCAGTTAGTTCTGCTGGCCAGTCTCAAACTAAATTTTCAAAATGGTAAAGCTAGATTTCCAAACAACAGAAGCAAAGGCTATAAAAGCAGAGGTATTTTTATTGAGATAATGGAGCTCCTACAGATTTTGTGAAAAATCAGCTGATTGCTATGAGAGCAAAATTATGATTCATGAGAAGAGGGAAGAGGAGGGAGGTTCAGCTGTTAGAGCTTCTGTTTGGCAAGGGCCAGCTCCAGATCAGCATGACGTACAACTCAGAGAGGCAGCAAGAGTTAGTGCAAGGCTGGCCAGAGAACTGTGCTCGTCTGCTTGGTGCAGTGTCAAAGGATGTCAACAGTACCAGTCTGTTGTGTGAGTAAATATTTGAATAAGAATGAAGGTAGACAGGCAGTGGCTATAGACCCGTGTTTATAGTGACACTGACAGGGTTGGAGCGCAGGGCAGAAAACCACGGGAGTCCCTTGGGTGCCATACTACACCAGCTCCACCCAGTGCAGAACAGGCCCATTTCCCAAATGTGGGTCTTTACCCACTTTGTCACACAAAATGCCCTCTCCAGCTTGCTATGGGATCATGAGGAATGGTATTATTAACTCTCCTTCCTGGGGAAGCACATGCTACCTCTGGGCTCTGGCTCACCCTGGGATGAGTTTATATCTGGAAAAATGAAGGTAGCAGGGCAGGTTAAGCCTTGCTGGGGAAAACCCCAGTGATGCAAAACTCTGATGGCCAGCACATCTGCTTTTGCAGCCTGAGGTTTGGAGGGGATGGCTGATGGTGGAGAGGAACCGAGGTGCTGGCTGCATGCCTTTTCTCCTCTGCCTGGTGGCACCTTCCCACATACTGCCAGCCCCAACCAGGTAGCGAACATCCAGCTGTGTTTCCTCCCTTTTCCCCCCTCCATGCCCAGGCCAGGCGGGAGGCAATCCTTGCTGGTTTTTTTTTCTGCAAGAGGCTTAAATCTCCTTTCACCATCTTGGGAGCATAGTGTGACTGCAGCCTTCTCTGGCTGGCCCAGCTGCCACCGCTCATGATGCCCTTTTTATTGCCAGATTAGAGGACATTGTCGTGACGCGCATGAAGCCTTCCAGATAAGGCGCTGTACAAGTTCCAGCAGGTTCCAAATACAACAGCAAGGCTTTTGCATCCAGCCCACAGGATCAGAGTTTATTTCCCCAATGCAGACAGCTTTGCACTGCCTTCCTGTTAATTAAAGTACTGATTACAATACTGCACTGTTTACATGCAAGATTTTGCATGGTCTTGGCCATTCACGTGCAAATGAACTTGTAAGCCTTTCTGTGCCCTAAAATCTGCTGATGTCAGTCTTCCAATTCTAACTCCATGTTGTAGGACATGTGGCTTTCTATAGCTTAGCTTTGATGCCCCCAAGTCATATTATCTCAATTCTGAGCTTCATTATGATAAATCTTTCACTGGTTTTAAATCAAAAACTTTAATTGTACTGTACTTATTCAGCTTAGGTTTTGGCTCCTGAAGGCAGCAGTTTTAATTGCATCATTTGTATAGTGGCCCAATATGTTTTGGTGTGAAAAGTGCATTATCACTTTTAATTTTGCATTATTTTCCCCATATGTTTTAGTTACACTAAAACTTCAGATGGGAAGTGATGAGGCTTTCCCACTGTTCCCTCATTCTCTCCTCAGTGTTTTTTAATGAGCTAAGACCACACTATTTTCTTTTGTTCTCATCAGTTGAGGTTTTAGGGAGCTGTTTATTTGTAGGGTAATTCTTGTATTTATGTAGAGCAAGGCATTAGACATTTTTATCCTCTACTTATTAACAAGCCAGATGGTACCGGCTGCTACCCACACAATTCCAATTATCAGATGGCAAACTGAAATATACGTGGGGCAAATGAGAAGATGTATATTAAAGAAGCCTCATGTAGAATTGGCTTCTCAGAGATGTTGATTCACAAAGGGGTACTAGCAATTAGGGTATGACAGCCTGCTGCTGAATGTACAGCATTGGCCTGGGGGCACAAGCGTTCAGCCTCCAAAATTTTAATACTCTCTCTCTTTCCCCTATGGTATGAATACATATCTTTGAGATCTGATTTGGGTCTTTCATCCTTTAGACTTCTTGTCCACTTCAGAGCAATATGTCATATCAAAGCCAGTCAATAAGTTAAGATATCTCAGAAAGATGCAAAAGAGCTGAAAATCAGCAAGAAGTCTGTTCATCACATCTTGTAATACACTCTCATGCACCCCTTGGCATGCACCTCAGCAACACAGGAATAGCTCTAACACTGAAGTCTAGGATCCAACTATTCCAGGTCTCAAATTTACCTAGAAGTTACAATTTACACATGGATTTTTGCTTAAGAGCAACTCTTAACTTCAGGTTTAAACATAAGGATGTCTGGTCATATCGATTATGGTTAGCTTCATGGTCTTTTAAAACAACTTTTGAAAATTCAGAACCTAGACCCAGTCCTTACTTAGGGATTCACCCTACATCATTGACAAGAGCTGATAATAAAGAATGAGTGTTTTAATGGGAGGTTTTACATTGCTTTGTTGTCTTGGAGGTTTTCTTCAGTTTGTTTTTCTTTTTTTTTTTCTGTTCAGAAGACAGAATCTCTATAGGAAAAGTTTTTGGGTAAAAACTGTGCTCTTATGCCTCCTTTATTTTGACATAGAAATAACACACACTAGTTGGCTAGGAAGATGGTGAATTATGTGGGAAACTTTTTGTGTGACATTTTTATTCTTTTTCTCCACTGGCTCAAGCTGAAAGTGCTAAGCCAAATCAAACTGTGAAGAAAGTCATGTCCTCAGGTCAGATCAGCTAAAGGAAAAAGTTATTTAAGCTAAAGTAATGGCTTTCTAAAGTTCTTCAATTTTCATACAAGCTAATAGCAGATTAATCATTCAGATGACTGGATTTTGAAAAAGTTGTAATGTGAAGCATTTCAGATTGTTTTAGTTTTTGTTTATAGTATCCAATCAAGAGAACACTTCTTTCAACAGCTGCTCTCACAATGCAAGGGGAAAGGTACTCTCCCTGCAGCTGTTCCTGGTTCTAACACTTATAACCTACAGGTCTTGGTGAAATATCTTAACAGAATGAGTTTGAAAAGCGAATCTGCATGGTTTAACACCATTTACACTTCAAACAGCTGACCACATGCAAATGGCACATGTGCAAATTCTCACTCCCATTCATGGAGGAGTGAAAGATGTGCACAGGCATTTGTCTGCCATTTGGTTACGCAAGTGTATGAATCTGCAACTGTGAAGAAGCTGCTGCTGCTTCTTTCTCACCTTCCATCTGTGAAATGGGGGGCCTAATAACATTCCTTTTCACCTAGCTGTTAGCAGTAGACTTGAGCAAGAACTGCAGTGGTCTCTAGCATGGTCTCAATGAGATCCTAAGAGTAAATCAGTGGTACAGCTATTCACACAGTCTTGGGGAGTTCAGAATTTTGTACCTGGCTTAATAGGTACAAAAACCCCAAACCAAGCCATTGTCTAGTACTTGTTCATTCCAGAGAAAGAGGCCAATTGCCTTCTTTATGTTACAGGTATTCCTCAAAAGGATTAGGCAAAGTAGAGAGGTTCAAAATAAGCATCTCTTTATAAATCCAAGGTGCAATTGCCAGTCTTTCCCAGTCTACACAACATTCACTTTTTGCTTCAGTGCTCTAAAATCCACCAGGACAAAGTTTAATTCGTTTTCTCAAAATAAGAAAGCCAACACCAGATCAGATGCTTGGAGATCACTGACATCCTAATTATTGTCAGGTCTGGATTGCAAAGAAGTGATTCAATAGCTGAACATCTGTGTACTTGCTCACATAGAGTTGCTGTTTCACCCACAAGCAGCTGTGGAGTAGACAGGCAAAATTCTCTACATGGTGATAATTACAGTGTGCATTACAAAGGAGGCATAGACATAAGAGCATGCAATCAGATTGGGTTTTTTAACTTTGGAACAGAGAAACACTGCTAGATCCAAGGCTAATATACATAAAATAGGTTTCTCAGCCAAAAGAGCAGAACATTTAGTTAGATCTGAATGAGGAATGAGGAAATTCACTTTAAAACCAGGAAACTTTCTCCAATCTCAGTTTTGTTTCTATAGAAGCTGTGGTTAAGAACGAACCCAAGCACACAAACTCTTCCAGAGACTGAAATATAATTGATTGTCTATGGATCTGCAATTTTCTTTAATATGCTCTTATTGCTTGCTACATGTGTCTGTCCTAAGCAGTGGTGTTAGCTACTATATTATCATTACTGATCACCATGCTAGTGGTGACAGCTGAGTACCCTTATCAGACCTCACAATCTCTTCATCTCCTATCTTATGTTCTTTCAGCCCCTCAGTCACATCTTTAGATGAACATTACTGCATCCCAGAAAAAAAAAATCAGTGAAATCTTTTTCTCAAGGCAATCTTTCAAGACAAGCAGCTATGGGCTGCTGAAACCCTATAAAGTAGAGTTTAAATGAATCAAAATGGAATTTCAATAATGCATGATCCTTGTGTGCAGGCCTTCCTTTTCCCTGCATTCTGGATCTAGAAGCTCAACTTTCTTTTTCATTGCTACAAGCTGAAAGGCATTGAAGTATGAAACAGTGCCTTCCTTGGGTTAATTCTGACACTTTGAATTCACTGCTCCAAGGTTCACATGGGAGTGCAAGTGTGCTAGTGTGATGTTTTGGGGATCACTACCCATACAGCCAGAGAGAACAGTCTCACCTCAGGTAAACAGAGCATCCTGGATGGTGGCAGGAGTGAATATATCATAAAACATAAGGATTATGCCAACGTGCAAGAAAATTAAATGATGTCAGGGGTCCAACACTTACTGCAAAATGGCTGCATTTTATTATCATAGGGGTTTCTGGTATGATAATGACTGCACAGCAAATTCCTCTTCTAAGCAATAGTTTAGTCTGTGTGTTTACATTACATTTATGGAGAAGAGAAATAGAAACCAAGTTTCTACTGTTTTTTTGTTTTGTTTTGTTTCGTTTCATTTTTTTCCACAAAAGCAAGTCTTGGTTTTGCACCTGAAATATTCAGAAACTGTATTTTGTTTGTCATCTGAATAGGTTCCAAATTTTTTTCTCTAAGGGAAGATATTAGGCACAGCAAGATTTGTGACAAGAAAAAAAAGATAAGTCACTCTATAAAAGCAAACCAGCTGTCAAGGTTTTGGTTGTTCCCTTAATAGGTAGCTGTGGAAAAGCATTGTTTGGATAGAATAACTGCAAATTTGGGATTGTGGCACTAAGCAGGGTGCACAGGAGGAAAATAAGGAAATGGAAGATTTAATTTAAAGTAAAAAATTTAATTTAAGGGAAAACCATTGGAGAGGAAGAGAGATGAGGGGCGGTAACGGGAGCCCCTGCCCTGTCTGCAGTCAGGGCCAGGTAGAAGACAAAGGCTGGGCACTAAATAAGTAGAATGTGTCTCTGCTGAAACTAAATATAATATTCTGACACACCTGGAATAAAGCTGTGTGTGGTCAGTGGGTGCCCATCAATGGCTCTGGGTGCTTAAAGTACAGGGTATCAGAACTGAAGGTGCTGTGGGTCCCCCACCAGGGAAGGTCGATGGGGTGGGTGCAGGCAGCCTCTGGCTATGGGGGAGGCCCTCTGGGTTTGCTGGCACAGGAACAGACCTGCAGTGCCCAGCTTTGGCCCAGATGGCCACCCCCTCACTTAAAGCCTGCAGAGAAGCGTTAGGCCATCCTTGCCTGTGTCCCTGAGTGGTACACAACACTCCTGTGTCAGCAGTCCCCACGGGGCTGGTAACAATTTATATTAGCTGGGGTTCATCCCCTTGTATTTTGTATCCCACAACAGAGACCGAAAATTCAGCAAGACGTTTAAACGTGTTTCTGTGAGTTGAACACAGTTGTTCTGCTGACCTTAATGGTGCTATTCACATGCTCAGAGCAAGGCCTGCACTCAAGTACACTGCTGAATCAGCTCTTGTGTGTGTGCTGAAATATAACAGTGATTTCTGCAATCAAGGCCAGTGCCAAGCTCTGGTACACCCCTGCCTAGAGTCAAGATATTAGACCAATGCTGCTGTGTGTAGTATCTGGCATTGCAGCTCCTCTTCCCAGGGCTGCTGAAGATGAGCAGGAAGCATCCACACAAATTGGCTCATGCTGCTTCTTTAATAATTCATGTATTTTTGCTCTCTTCTATAGTTAATGAACCTCCCCCACTCTCACCCTCGTTCTCTCTCCCTCTCCCATTCAGTCAGTTTGTTGTGGTTTCATGTATCTAATCCATCTGTCACTCGATTATAGCTATCGAGCACCTGTTATGGATTTCTAGAGTTTCATTCAAGCTGTTGACAAGTTATTCACAAATTGGCCCTTGTCACACTGTCATCGTGTGGAGTGCACTTTAGTGAATTCTTTTGGGTACACAAAATAATGAACAGAAGACAGCAAGGCTTGTGAATTAAGCAGTTTCCTATCCCCAATATTTAAAGAACCGTTAACTAATTGGAAGTTTCTTGTGGGTGATATATTTTTTAAGCCCTTTTCTTAAAATATTTTGTCTCCTCCATGCAGACCCTTTTGCATGAATAAGCATAACACAACTTGATTGAGCTGTCAGGACAAGCTCTGTTGACAATGATGCCTTATTCTCTACAGTCTGTGTTGCAGCTGTGACAAGTTGTTCACTGCTGCTTCTGTACAATGCTACTTGCCTACGCTGCTTTGGTACTAGCAGGGAAAGCAGAGGGCTGGCTGACTGACTAGCCCTCACTAGCTGCAAGCCTCTTCTCCTCAGGTAGTTACTTGTTTTATTTTGTCTTGAAAGATACCAGGCAGAAATCAAGCATTGGAGGTGTCAAAGATCACTATCCAAAAGTGAAACATCTCCTGAACAAAGCATTAAGAAAAGTTAAGGTTAAAAGCAGGTTCAGCTATATCTTGAAAAATCCTCACTTTCATAACAAAATTTCAAATACCTCAGTACCAGAAGGCCTAGAAAAACATTTTTTTCACCCAGTTTTTACTTCTGCTCCCATATAGGTGATACTTACTCCTTAGACTTTGGATCTGAACCATTCATGTAACTCTTAACTTCTTTCTGTGCTCTACTTTCACTCCCAGATACTATTATTGTTATAACTAGTTTTTAGTGTTGTAGTAGGGACCTTGAAAGTAACGTGGTACCAGGACAACATAAACTACAAAAGGATTCTAAAATATTCTCCCAGTGCAGTGTGTTAGTGGTACAGAAGAAGGCATTTGCAAATACAGGCAAAGTGATTGATCTGTTTGCAGCTATGAGAGAAGTTATTTATGCACAGTTTGGCTCAAAACAAGTAAATGTAGTGCATGCATATCTGTATATTTAAAAACTATTTTGCATCAATGAACATATGCACATTTTTCTAGTGTAGTCTGCAAATCCTTTGAATAGTATTCCAGGGCTTCAGTGTTTTGATCTTTGAAGACGATTTTTTTTTTCTAAATTCAAAAGGAGAGAAACTAAGGTTTAGCAATTGCCTTGTCCATATGGGGTGCAAATATAGCACTAGAAAATTATCTGGCAATTGCAAAGGGGCTAAATTACTTCTGCTCACTTGTTAGATTTCTTAGTGCTTAGAGGTTTGATGCTGTAAGATCCATTTTCCTTTGTGGTTTCACAGGGAGAAATCCAGCTGCCCTGATCATTGCTCTGATAAACCAATAGGTGGCAGGACTTCAAAACAAACTGTGAAATAATAAAGCCATGTTCCATTATAAAGAAGTTTAAAATAGAAAGTGCAGCTGCCTCAATAGTTAATAGCTGAACAGTTATCTCACAAGAAGTCATTTTTAGACTTTTTCAGAATATGTTTATAATAATTTAATGTTCAAATCTGGGAACTGCAATTCAGATAATCAGAACAACTTCCAGTTAAAAAACCTCAGAGTTTCAGGGAAGTTATGGGTTAAATATGTAAAGGGATTTAGGTATTAGAGGAAGCTGATAGGCATCTATGATTTTTAAAGCATGTAAGATTCAGATTCACACAAATACTTATATACCTAAATATTTAGTCACTTATGCTGTGTGATACTGTGATACTGATCACCTTGAAAGATTCTAGCATAAATAGGTTATGATAATAAATTCCAATTCCAAAACCAACTTCACTTGAGCCAGGTCATACAATCAAACTGTGTACCTGAAGAGGCTTCACTGAGCATTTTAAAACCAGATCACGGTGAATCCATCAGTGCAAGTCAGTAATGATAACTTCTCACTTGCTGCTATCCAGCACATTCAAATCAGCCCAATATCGACTTCAGCACCACAGTAATGAGCTGCTCTGAGCCCTGCCTCAAGCAAAGATCCTGCAAGCCCTGACACCAGAGGTTTAGCCTGGATATCTAAACAGTCCTCCTATTACTGGCTTGCCCACCCAACAACATCCTCAGCATGCCTGAGGCTGGCTGTCTCCCAGCACCATGGTAGAAAAATAAATACAGGAACACCCCTAGATTGAAGAAAAGCCCAACTCCAGACTACCTGACAGATGAGGGATAATGAGAATAGAATAAGTGAGCAGAGACAGCCTTCAAGACAAGCAGAGGTTTTGACAACTAGGGCACAGGCTGCTTAAGTACTTGACTTGGCTGCAGTGCCCACGTCCAGCAGAGCTCCCAGCCAAAGATCCTGAGTGAGGGGAGCCACCTCTAAACTGGCATCACATCAGTTGCTCAGACACATAAGCCCCATTCTTCAGCCTTGCACTATTGGCTAATTCAGGCAGCTTCCTCGCTCAGCTGTTTGCCTTAAAAAGCTGAAAATCCCTTTCTTACAAGCTTAACAATTCCCATGTAGGGATCCCAAGCTGCACACAGACACTCAAGTTGGTGCTGAAATTCCAAGCTGTGAGCGGTTGAGGAGTTGTGTTGTGCATCTCTGCCAAACAATGCTGAAAACCATCTAAATAAATCCCTTCAAATCCTAAATCTTGCTGGCTGTGAGGAAACTAGGCTAGGGGGGCTTAAATCACTTTTGAAAATTAGTGTAGGATCCTAAGTCACTTATGTGCCTTTGAAAAATTTATCCTTAAAAGTTGGATGCTCAAAAGTGATTTTACTTCACAAGTACCACTGCTAACTTCAGAAATCATCCCTGAAGTGAGCATGAATAAAAAATTATTCATAGAAATAAGGGTATCACCATCTGTCTTTAAAAAAAGGGAAGCATAAAACAGGCCCAACACCATATTGGTGTTCAGGCTTTTTCAATGAATCGCTTTGAAACAAATTGGTTTTCATTGGCTTTAAAAAAACCCAAAAAACCGTAATGTGTTCCTTCTAATTTTTTTTTACATATAAATCCAAATGTTTTCTGAGTATCTCTTATGGGTGGTGTGAGTCTGATTACAAGATCCTGGATATTTTGGCCCTTTGAATTGTTTTTTTGGATGACACCAAAAAGAAGTCGCAGGTGTTTTACTGTTAACTACTGCTGAAGTATTGTACAGTAAGAACAGTAGCAACACCTCTAGCCTTATTTTTGTTTAAAAAATAAACAAAGGTTCATAAAAATTATATGTTTTAACTTCATTACAGTTGCTGTTAGTCTTTCAGTGTGATTTAGCGTTGTTCCTTTCTCCTCTGAAATGTAGTTCAAGTAGTGAATAGCTTTAAGGAAAAGAATTAATTCCAAGAAGCAACTGTTGAAGTTCTGGATAGAACTGTATAAATCTGGGCTAGATTTAACTGTTGGTTACACTAATGAAAAATCAGCACAGATCTCATTCTTATACATGCTTCTGATGTTGCTGCATTTCCATAATATTCACCTGTAGTGAGACAAGAGGCTGAGCAGAACACCTTGTCTTAGCTGCCTGATCTCTTGAGCAAAAGTAGCCTTTGTATATCTACCCAATTCCTTCAAATGCTTTTTTTCTCAGCAGCTCTCAAGCATTTTAAAAATGGGCTTTTTTTCTTCAATAATATGGGCATTTCTTATGGTCATGTATTCTACATGTAGTGCCATCTCTAGCACACCCCAAAATTTACATCCTAACCTCCATCTCACTTCCCATTTTCATGGTGTCTGCTCCCTCGAAAATAACTTTTTTCCATACTTTAGAAAAGCCACCAGTGACAAAGCAAGTCCATGTGGTCTCAGCAACCCAGCCCAGAGCTGCTTTGGAAAAGGGAAATCTGTGAGAAGGTTGTCAGAAGAGAACATGGAGGGAAAGTGAGCCAAGACAAAAACAAAACCAACCAAACCAAACCACAGAAAACCCCTCCAAAAACAAGGAAAAAAATCTTTAGATCTTCTCCTACTCTGAAGATTTATTGAGTCTTTCCTGTCATCACCATTTCCAGCACTGTTGCTTTGAGTTATCTCTTTGCGCTATACAGGCAGTCGTGGGGCTGAGGTGGCTTTGTGGCAGGCAGTTGTGCTATTTCTTCCACTTGACAAGTATAATATCCAGCCATGTCTTTTTCCATTTGCTTCTCTTGTTACTGAAGAGATGCTCAATTTCATAAAAGCTGACATGCCCTGAGAAATTCCATGTACTCTTTCTTTTACAGAGCCTGTGCATATAGATCTCTGAAGACATACAGGAGATTTTTGACTTTGCATAGAACAAAGGCTCCCAAATCCATTGTTAGGGAATACCTGTGGGGGAAAGAAAAACACCACCAAAACACATCCTACTTACCTTTTGACATGTACTATAAAAAGACTCAGATAGTGAGAAATAGCTTATGTGCACAAAATAAAAATGTACTGTATCAGCCTTTTTCTTTGGGGATTAGTAGAATGAAAATTGATTTATTTTTGGTGGTGTTTCCTCCCCTGGGCCTAGAGAAAATCAAAACTCCAGACTATGCCCAGGTAAGGGCTTTAAAAAATGCATGTGTGTATTTTTTTTTCCATAATTAATATTATTGAATTTAAAATATGCATTAACTAATTGTTAAGACTTAAATGTGGACTACTTCCTCATAAATTTCTGTAACAATATCAAAAAACTTATAAGCATTTAAATAAACATTGAAATAAACATAGTGCTTATTTCTTAGTGCTTATTTTACTTTCTTTAATTCAGTGATCAATCAGAGTCTTGGAGAGGTTCACAGTAATGCAAAAATGTAGCAGCTGAGGTCTAAAACTATTTCTATGCAGATGGCAGGGTGGATCACTGCTCACAAATACATGTATATGTATGCATATATATATAAAAATATATATAAATAACTTGAACAACTATCAACTATATAGATATATTGGTTACGGTACTCTCATAGATTTATGTATAAATCTAAATACATATATTCTGATTTTGAGGAGAATTATTTTGATTACCACTCTATCTTAAGATAGTTGTCAATAGTTGCACAAATAGGATCATACCAGAATGGTAAATTTTTGCCTTTTCTGCAGAAGGGTTTAGAAACAATATCAAAACCCACACAGGAGTGATGAATCAGGCTTGTCACAGGAATTTTGACTCATTAGTAGGCCAGGTATACAGAAGGATGAGTGCATGTTTTTAACAAAAATTCGTCATTTAAAGCTGCTGTTTAAAGCATTTATTCTAATACTCTTGCTTAAGAGCACAACATTAAACCAGTCAGGTAGGAAATGGGTAAGATTCTCTTTCAATGACTTCTCACAGCCAAAGACTTTCACTGTCTCTATGCATTGACCTTTCAGCAAACATAGGGTGAGCTGCCATTAAAGGTTTTTCAGGACATTATTGGTGAGCGCAATTTTTTTACTTTATTTTTCATGCTACTTTGCTTTTGACTATGCACCAGGGATATTTTTAGATTATTGATGACTGCACCATCTGGCTGTATTCTATTAATATCAGTATAACTGAGTTTTGCAAACTCTTTCTCCTTCAGTTCAAACCCTTAGGCAACACATCTTTCCAGAGGTACAGCAGGTACTCCAGAGTGAATGACCTTGGTTGCATTAAGCAACAGAAAGTATTTGCTCATGTTTTAAGCAGTATTTCTACCTGTGCTTTCTGACAGTTGTGAATATGGGACTTCAAAGTAAGAGAATGGAAACAGATTTCAAGGTTAATTATCTCGTACCCTCAAATCTGAATCCATCTGGATTTTGCTGAATGCAGAAACTTGAATGGCTGGGGGGTTGTTAGAAGTGTCATGATCCAAAGAAACTCTGAAGGACCTTGCCAATCTGAAGAGCTGCGAGCGGGCCCTCACCAAGGAAGTTCAGTGTCAGATTTGTCAGTCAAGAGGTGAGGCTGGACATGGAGAAATTCCAATGTTTTTCAGCCTGGAAAAATTCCTGCTTGGTCTTATACATTGACAAGAAAGCAGTGCAGACGGTCTGGATCGAGATTTTTGTAAGCTCTTTTCCTCATGGTTTCCAACCACCCCTTTAAGAGAAGGATTCAAATGTTTCAGTGCTCATTGCTTTGCTTTTAACACCAATTTCTTCTGGCCTGCCTATTTCATTTTTAAGTTCTGGTTACACTAAATGCTACTTTCAGTGCTTCTATAATTTTTTTTTTTTTAAAGCATAGTAATTCACAGAATTCCCAAAAATAATTGATTAAGCACTTGACAACTTAGTTATACCAAATGTCGTACTTTGTTTTCACTGGTAATAATGCAACCATTTGACCACAATTTTATAATCCTTAGAATTGTGATGTTTTCCTGACTTGTTTTCCTGAGTCTCTATCACTGAATGCAAAAATTTGTTGACACAATGGGTTTTGATACTACAGTGCTGAATATCCATGAACTTAAAAACAAATGCTATTCATATAGTGAATTGCAAATAGTGAGCTCTGTGGTTCTTCTGTTCCCCATATTCTAAGGAATATTTACAAAAAAATAATATGAAAAAACCTCTCAGAAGCATTTGTGGGAAAATTTATAAAGAGAAAAAAGTTTTATTATTGACACTAAATTTTTTGAGAAGCGGCATGAATTTTTCATCAAGCTCAACTCTGAGCAAACCCAAACATTATAGTGGTGTTGCCACCTGGATATACTGCTGTGTATCAAAGATAGAGAGCAATCCTTTTTAGGTGGTGACCACAGGACTTGAAACAAAGAAATTTCTGCTGTACGAGCTGCAGAACAATGTCTTTTATATGAGAGAAGGGCTTTACCAACTTCTATTCAGCCACACTGGAGAAACAGTTGGCTGAAAACATAGTATATGATCTTTGTGTTTGTTGTAAGCCCATGAATATAATTCTTATGGAAATTATTTTTATCTTCTCCAAAGACAAAATGTTTTGGAAACTCCCTGTGGGTTTCTCAGACTGTTGGTTCATTACCTGGATTACTCCTGCAGTGTTTTAGGCTCTCATACCCTGGACTGAGTTGTGATTCTATATCTATCTCCATTTCTTTCTTTTGCTGCCTTTTTCTTTCTCCAACCCACATTTTTTCCCCACTGGGAAATAAATTGTTTCATATTTTTCATTTGAAGCTAAGGCCCTTTAAATGACTTCCATTGAGTTTTTCCAAATCAGGTTCCATTAGCGGAACAAAAATGAAAACAATTCCTGCTGTGGTGAGCCTTAAGAAATGGTTTGTGTAATGAACCAAGACAATGGGTGATTGACAGTCCAAGAATTTATGAAGCCAGGATACATACAAAAAGCCCTCACTAACAAATAGACTCCCATGTCTTTCCTAATGTCAGCAAACAGTCAACCTTATATACCAGGTAAATAAATACTCAGGTTTAAGGATTTTGATAATTCATGTCCCCAGCAATGAAAAAACATAGTTAATACTCTTTCTTGGGGTTAAAGAAGCAAAATTAAATTCAGAGCTACTATTGCAAACTTGGTAATTTAGGACTATGGCAGAAGCAATAGTCAGATGGGGGAAGACCTAAAGTGGGTATTGCTAAAAGCACAAAGAACCACAGACTGTTAGTACAGCAGGATACCAGGAAGAGTAGAGATCCCCAAGAATTTAGGGGGAAGAAAATTCAGGGTGCCAGCTGAGCTCTTTTGTTCTGGCCCACTGCCAGCACTTCAGGACACCACACAGGGTTCTGCAGAGCCACTTTGGTGTGTGGCTCCTGTAGCAGCTGACACTTTATCTTCAGGGGTAGACTGACAGATGTTATTGTACACAGCACCTGCACAGGACCAAGTTCAAATCGTGTGATGTCCTGAACCACAAAATCTTCCCAGAACATGTCTTGTGACAGACTTTAGTGTTAAGGCAAACCAAAAGCACTTCAGAAACTGGGCTTAAAGAGTGGAAATTAGATATTTGGATAAACCTCATCCTACAAGGTCTTGCATATCACCAGTGATGGCAGACACAGGGTGGCTCTACAAAGAATTGCTCTATGTGTTGCACAGGGCTCCCCACAGCATTAGCAAGGCACCCATCTCATTCTACATGTCTTCCTCTCATGTTTAGATCTGGAACTCTGTGAGGTATGAGGAGAAACACATCTGACTTCAGAGAACCATAGAATGGCCTGAGTTGGAAAGGACCTTAAAAATAATCTAGTTATTACCCCCATGCCATTGACAGCTTCTCTGGGCAACCTGTTCCAGCATCTCATCACCCTCACAGTAAAGAATTTCTTCCTAATATTTATTCTAAACCAAGCCTCTTTCAATTTGAAGCCATTGTCCTGTCACTACAGGCTCTTGTAAATCACCTCTGTCCATCATTCCTGTGGCTCCCTTTGGATCCTGGAAGGCCTCAGTTAGGACACCCTGAAGCCTTCTCTTCTCCAGGCTGAACAATTCAAATTCTCTCAGCCTTTCAGTCTTTCTAGATATAAGGTTGCAATTTTTTGAAAATCTGTCTTTGATATGCCTCAAATAGTCACTTAAAATCTGGGGTGGCCATGTCTACTAGAAGACTTCAAAAAGTGTGATCAGGGCTTTATTAAATGCTACAGTTTTTCAACTAGCAGACAATCTATTAAAATTGCAATCATCAAAAATGGTGCATGGGATTTTTAAAAGACATTTAAAGTATTTGTTCCTTTCTTTTTCTTTTTCCATTTTTTTTAATCAAATGAGAATATAGTATTGCAGTTGGAGAACACCATTTGAATAGGAAAGGAATTAAATCTGGAAGGAATGCATAGACTTTTTGGTCTAGAGGGTTCACACTCGGTGTCATATCAATTATACCATCCCACAAAATGTTCCCCATGGGAATCTCTGAGTATATCATAAATCATTTATCTTTTGTAGGCAGTGAACACTTGCAACTGCCATAGATTTAGAGGCAGCAGAAAATCTGCAGCATTTCATGGAACAGGCCCTTTCATTTGCATTTATTCCACTCTAAAGTGTAAACTATTATCTGTTGTGTTTTGGTTGCTAATTACTAGACTCCTCAAGATTCCACCTCAGCATCTGGACAGACCCAGATCTTAGCATTCAAAGTCAGCCTTTAGTTAGAGACAAGGAGGAGTGAAATGTGATGCTGCAAGAGGGGCTCATGCAGCTCTTCCACACCATAACTGCATTTTATTCAGATAATTGGATTACTACAGCTTTTCACAGGGAGCTACTCCACACTCCAGTAGTGCCACTGAAAACCATTTGATAAGAAGCCCTTCTCTTTCCTTGCTCCATTTCACTTCATCAGGCTTTATATGTAATTCTTTTGTCTCTAATTGCCCTTTTAAAGTTTACAACCATATTGATGCTTGAAAGAAGTTAGGCAACTGGAACAGGTAGAGAGTCTTCAGCATAAATTATGGAAAGATTAGGCTGTAATTGAAAGGAAAGCCCAACCAGCAGGGAGGAAATTCTTGCACTTATTAATCCAGTGCATCTTGATCACCTCAACCCCTTCAATCTACATCTGTTAACTGCAGCAGAACTGCAGAAAAAAATCCCTTTTTCTTTATAATACCATGGGAAGGGATGGTTCTCTACAAAGAAAGTGCACACCTACAGAGATGCTCTGAACTCTGAGCTTTGGCACAGCTTTTATCACATCCTCCCATTTGCTACATAAAGTGATTACAGCTGGTTTAGTACATCCCACATGTACTAAACACATGAGACTTTATGAGAAACCCAATCAGGCTGGCAAAAAATAGGATGAAGTGGAGAAAAACTTAATTTACTTTTGTGGACTAGAAGCATAGGCCTTGAAAACTTCCATGACAAACAAGGTTGAGCTGTCAAATATAAATATCCCCATGATTAGGGAGGACTATTTTAAGTCTCAGTTTGGGATTTGGGAAGCCTTCATTCTAGCCAAGTCTTTCTGGAGGATGTCCTAAACTCCATAGCAGGTATTTATTTCAACTAATTACAGACAATCTGTTCTGGAGAAAATGAGCATTAGTACAGGACAGAAATGCAACAGAAGACACATATGAGCCTCCATGCAACATTCCCCCTTTCAAAAAGCATCAGAAATTTTTGTTCATTATCTGAAAAGGAACCTCAAGTGACCTGACAATATAAGTAGCCTTTCCTTCAAACTTCAAAAGCCACAACCCCCTCCCAAGCTTCTGGCTCTCATCATCTTGTTCCTTTTGAAAATTTTCTGTGATTATTTTTCTGATGATAAATATAAGCTCACAGGATGAAAACATGTGAGTGCCTCTGTTTCAAGTGGAAAGTGCAATCATGTTCATCCTGCAAATTTCAGGTTGTAGTGTAGGATCTATAAAAAGCCCATCCAACAGATATGAAGGAGTTACCCTAATCTGGGAGTATTACCCACATCATAACTTGGCTTCTCTGCAGGTATGCCTGGAAACAAACTGCTAATATTTTTAAAGTCTACACTCCATGACTGTGATTAAAATAGAAAGACTAGAATGACACTTGCTCTTGAAAAAAACCCATTGTAAATTAATTTTATACTACTCAAATGATTTCTACTGAATTAAACACAAACTAAGCGCTGGTGACACCCCACCTGGAGCACTGCATACAGCCCTGGGGTCTCCACTACAGGAAGGACATGGAGCTCTTGAAGCAAGTCCAGAGGAGGCCACCAAGATGATTAGAGGGATGGAGCACCCCTTCTATGAGGAAAAGCTGAGAGAATTTGGCCTGGAGAAGAGAAGGCTTCAGAGAGACCTGATTGCAGCCTTCCAGCAAGAAAGATGGAGAGAGACTCTTTACAAAAGCATGTGATGACAGGATAAGGGGTAATGGATTCAAACTGAGAGTAGTCTCTGGTCCAGTGAAAGGCGTCCTTGTCCATGGCAGGGGGTTGGAACTAGATGATCTTTTAGATCCCTCTCAACATGAGCATGAGGAAAGATATCTAAAACCAAGTCACAGACTAGAGTTTTATTAGGGTTGTAGTATTTATTAGTTGTAACATATTCCATGAAATGTAAAACAGCATCCTAATAAAACTTCAGAACTAAATTCTAAGGAATTTTTACAAATTTCATCAGAGTGCATACTGTAATGCATTGCATAAAATCTTTTCAGAGTAGGTAATTTACATGCACAAATAATTACTTTGAAGGAAGTGAAGCAGTCAAGTTTAAAGCACCAGATCTAGGAACACTATTGTTTCTTCAGGCAGGCTGGTACTAAAAGCTCCTAATTGTCCTTAGGGTAACGAAGTGCCATAGAATTCCACAAGTAGGGATAATATAAGGATTACCCATCTGACATAAAATTCTGAAACATAAGCATGATCTCCATTTTGATGTCCAAGTTTTATCCTGAATTTACTCACTTTAGCATACTAAACAGACACAGAGTTATTCTGCTCTAAGGACATCCAAATTTTTTATTGTCTATAAAAAAATAAAGGGTAATAAATGTATGTTTTAATGCTAGACTATGGTGCATTTCATGTACTTTGTGCAATGAAAGTGTATACATGCCAAAAGCACAATGCTCATAATCTAAGAACATTCATACTATAACAGTGAAAGGTGGATAAAGATGCACTTCACTACCAGACAGGACAATTTCTTCAACATTCTTTGTCTGATCTGCAAAGTCCTTCATTGCAATTTGCATTCAAACTGTCATCTTACCTTTAATACAGACCCTCATCATTCAGTCAATTTTTTCTCTCTCTCTCTCTCTCTCTCTCTCTCTCTCTCTCTCTCTTTCT
>VZRX01018717.1:0-13506 GCA_013398075.1 Notiomystis cincta
GAAACGTGAAGGTGCCAGCACAGCCTCAGGGCACTCAGGAGAGGTGGGGTTCAGGGCAGGTAGAGC
Organism: Notiomystis cincta; assembly: GCA_013398075.1. Classification (NCBI taxonomy): domain Eukaryota; kingdom Metazoa; phylum Chordata; class Aves; order Passeriformes; family Notiomystidae; genus Notiomystis; species Notiomystis cincta. The sequence continues at coordinate 67 of VZRX01018717.1, forward strand.
TGTGCAATCCCTGTGTCCAGCAGCGCTGGGGAGCTGCTGTGAGTCTCACCTTGAGCATAGCCCTGTCCTGGATCCTCTCCCCAGTCACCTTCTCCAGGAAGTCGGGGTAGAACCTCATTTTCACCACGCTGCCTTCGATGAGGAGCACGCCCACATCCCTGAGGACCAGGGCGACGCTCACGCCCTTCTCCAGGCAGTGGTGCAGCAGGGAGGTGGTGCCCAGGATGCAGCACTCCGCCTTCCTCCGCGACACACAGGCCTCCATGGCCACCCGGGCGTATTTCAGGGGCTCCAGCTGCCTGCTCACTGGGAAACCACAGCAGAGGCCTGGAGGCACCTCCCCAGGGCTTGGCATTTCCCAGGAGATGCTTTTAGAAGGGAGGTGTGGTACCCCCCTGCACCCTGCAGGGTTAAACCCTCTGTCTCACCAGCCAGGTAATCCTTATTTTCCAGCTTCTGGGTTCCTCTGAGGTTCCTGGCCAGGCGGAACACTGGCCTCGGCAGGATCACAGTCTTGTTGTCCACAAGGGTCTCCGTGTGGACCACATCAAAGGACCCAAGGGTGGGAATTCGGATCCCCTGGAGCAGAAGGGAAAGGCCCAAAGGGTGAGAGCTGAGGATGGTTCCATTGAGTGCCTTTGAGCAAACTCTGCCAACTCCCACTGTTCAGAAGTCAGGACAGTGGGGAGAGCCCTGAGGAGGAGATGCTGGGGCCTCTCCTTTCTCTTCTCCCACCAAAATTCCATGCTGGAGTCGGGGCAGACAGAGGCAGCTCCAGGGCACCCCCAGTCTCCAGAGCCCAGCATCAGCCCTGGGGTACAATGCCACCTCCCAGAGCTGATACCACCCTTGCACAAGCTCTGTTTGTCCCTCAGCAGCGGATTTTGGAGCTGATTTCCTGCATTCTGAGGAGGACAACCATGATCCAGGGCCACAGGAACTCCTCAGTGCCCTGGGTGGGCACAGAAGGAGAGTGTGAAGTCCCACCTGGTGCAGCTGCAGCTGTTGCTGGACGTAGCCGGACACTGCATCCCAGACAGCCTTTCTCTCTGGAAAACGAGGAGATGCCAGGTCTGCTGTGCTCCTGCTTCCCAGCCTTCCAGCACCCCGAGGGGGTGCCTGTGCCGTGCCCACAGCCTGGGGGGAGGCTCTGTACCTGTGGCAGTGATGCTGGGCATCATGAGCACCGACTCCATCCCATCCCAGAACTCCATCCGGGCTGGGCTCACGCCTCTGCTGGCAGCCATGTCCTCAGAGGTGAGGGCAGTCACCCTCTGGGCTCTGTCCAGAGAGCAGAAACCACCTCCCTGTGGCTCCTTTTGTCCCACTGGGTCACAGGCTGTGTGACATCACAGCCCCACCAAAATTCCATATCAGGCCTTTGAAAAAGAGTGCTCAGGGCCCCTTAAATGAGGCTTTGAGCTTTAAAATCAGAAGCTTTGAAGCTTACAAGTGTGGGTTTGTAGTCCCAGAGAGTGGGTTTGGACCTCAAATCGATCTTTGGTCTCCCAAATGTGGGCTTTGGGGGTTTCAAAGTGATGCTCTTCTCCCCACTTTTGAGGCTTGCATCATATAAATAAGGATTTGGGCTTGGAAAGCTCAGTGTTGAGTCTGAGAAATAACAATAATTTGGTTTTTTGGACCTTGAAACTGTGTTTTGAACTGTACATTTTTCTTTTTTTTCCCTTTTTTTTTTTAAGTAGTATTTCAATAGAAGGGTTTCACTACCCAAGGATTTCTTTATTCAAGATCCCATTGTGAGGCACCAACTCTTAAAGTAAACAGAACTCAGTGTTGTGCTGGAGGTTTGTAAGTCAGGGAAAGCAGAGACAATAAAATACAGTGAAAAAGATAAATGGCTTGACTTTGGAGACATTTAATGAATCACTCAGTGCTTAAACCCCAGCGTGCAAAGGAGCTGAAGGATGAGGACTGGATGAATGCTGTGAACTGCTCTGAAACAAGTGGAACACAAAATAGCAGATGACAGGATAAAATGGGCTCAGAAAGTGGGCAATACTGTGACCAGGAATGACCTCCAGCCTCCCTAATCTTTAATAGCAAAACCTCTCTGACACCAGGGAGAGAGTGATGGATCTTTTCTGGCATTTATCTGCCTCTGGAAGGACGTCAAAGGTTACCTGGGAGGGTTTATCTGGCTCCAGTGTTCAGTGATCAGAGATGCCAAGGGGGTTAAGGAGGGAATTCGATGCAGTCAGGGGTGTCACATTTTGGGAAGATAAAGCAGACATGAAACCCAGTGATTTAAAGCTGTTAGAGAGAATGAGGGCAGCCTTAAAGCAATCTGAGAGGGAAGCAACAGCAAGGGCTTGTTCTAGGGTCAGAGCACACAGAGGAGCCTGGGGTAGGCAAAGAACACTCCCCATGGCTGAGGGGACACTGAGGACTCTCCTGAACCTCCTCCAGACTCAGTTTGTCCTTGCAGGGTGCAGCTGGATGGAACCTCAGTCCTGTGTGTAAAATATCATTTATCAAAACTTCTCACTGCACAGAACTTCCCAGGTGTTTCAAACAGTGAAGGCTCCCATTTAAAGCCACAAAGCTTTGTCTTTGCAGGCTCTGCCCCTCATGAACCTTCTCACCTCCTCAATTTTACCACCTTCAATTCCCCAAATGTGATGCACAAATCTGACGCTTTCCAATAATGTCTGGTTCAAACCCCAACTCCAAAAGAAACTGTGACTCCCTCCAGCTACACATCAGACCAAGGGGATTCAAAAAATGCCAGAGAAAACCAAGTGTGCTGGTTTGATTTGGATTTTCCCAACAAAAACCAAACCAAAAGTCTTCAGCTGTAATGTCCTTATAGGTGGGGAACACAACACAACCAGCATTCAACCTGTAGTTATTTCCACAGCTGAATAGTTGCAACTCCAATATTTCTTGGGCATGGACTTGGGGAATAATATTGAATTTTGGGGTGTAATATTGAATTTGGAACCAAAATTCCCTGAAGCTGCAAAGCCACAGGGGAAAACTCTCACATCCTCCAGCTTGGGCATCAGGGAGCAGGAAGGGAAAACAGACAGAAACCAGGAGGAGGAATTAATGATGCATCTAATGAAGAGAAATCAAAACTCATTTGTTGTTTTGGGAGGAGAAGGCAGCTTTGAGCACCATGGCAATAGAAGCTGAACAACATCAAATTGGTGTCTTGCCTGTCAGAGCGAGAGTAGTAAATTATTATTTTTCATTATTTAATTTTCCCTTTCAGAGCAAATATTTCATTCTGCTCAGCTTTAAAGGGAGAACCACATCACTTAAAACAACTTTAAAATATCAGCCTAATGAGCTATAACAGAGACATTTATAAATGCAACGTGGGATTGTGATTTCAGCTTCTTTTAAGTAGCAAGGAGCAACATTTGTTACTAGGAGGTGTCTTCCTGAGCAATTAGGCTCAGGAGCCTAATTAAAATTAACTCAGTGTTCAAATAAGCACAATAGAATTATATCTGTAATCTGCAGACACACAAGAACAGCTGGAATGTGGCTTTTTTTCTACACCTCCCTTGAAGAACAGTGGAAGTTTCAGGAGTTCCATTTCTAAGGTCACCTTTGGAAAGCCCAAATATTTAAAATGGCTTGGCTTGTTGTAAATACAGCCTGGAAAGCTCGTTTCTCTCAGGCAGAATGTTAATTGATCTTACAGGCAGAATTTTTTAGATTTAATAATTCTGGGGGATGATCCAGGTCTTACTGTGAAGAGCACGAAGCTAAAATTGTTATAAAAACTATGAGTACACGATTAATTAAAGCTACAATTTGTGTATATTTTTGTGTATATTTTTCAACACAATACTCACAGTTATGATATTTCTGGCAGGTTGATTGTGAGTCAATTAACACAGAGTTAACTACTAAAAGTGGTACTTTTTCATTTACATTTGGACAAACCCTCACAACTTATTCAGAAAAAACATTAATTTTGTGATGCACTGCCACAAAAGTAAAGAATTCTTTGTTCTTTAAATAGAACTGGAAGAAGCCAAATCTTCTGATCCTGCTGCCCCAGCAGAGCAGCAACACCCTGAGAACAGCACTTAAATGTCTTTTGCACAATAATATCTTTAAAATAAGGTTTTTAAAGCAGCAGCAGTGAATTATTTAACATTATTCAACATAGCTTGAGTGTTTTGTATTTATGAGTCTTCACTGTTGGCCTTTATTGCCCCTCATTCCTCCTTCCCAGCAAAATAATGAGATTTTAGGCTGCCTCCTCACCTGCTCCCTTTCTTTGCACCTGACATCTCCATTGCCAAGGGCCTGGAGATTTTAATTAGCTTTGAAAGAAATATTGTTCATTAATGAAACCTTGGGGCAGTAAAACATCCCCCAGTGAGCTCAGGGTGTAGAGGGGGCCAAGTGGAATAGGAATGTGCCTGATTTATGTTTTTGGGGACTTTTAAAATTGGAATGTGAAGAGATTTGGCCAATTCATGGCTTTGGAGGAAGGGTTTTTGTCAAAAATAAATCAAAATACACTGAGCATTTACCACCTGGATTTTCGTGGGCAATCAGGGTGTCTTTGTAAAAAAATGACACAAAACATGAGGCAATGATTTATACTTGGGAAAAGGGGGGAGATATCCCAGTTATGGGTCTCTGGGAGTAAAGGCTGTGCAAATTAATAGAGGGTGTAGAGAGTGAGTAAAGCATTTACAGCAGGACAGCAACGTGATGGCAAAGATCTCCCTCCATCCCACAGAGAAAAGGGACTTTTTATTAAAAAAAGTCTTCTGGCTGCTGTTTATTGACTCTTTAAAAAGCAGAGAGAACTTAAATTTAAAAAACCCACAATGATTAGGTAAAAATCATGTGGGTGGGTGCCAGCAGGAGGGAAATTCAGTGCATTTCTGTGGCAGAGCTCTGCTGCTGCTCCCCCAAACCTGCCCAATTTGTAATATTTCATTCGAATTCTACAGTGGTGGGAATGAAACTGCTCAGGAGAGGTGTGGGAATCAGCAGGGAAAGCTCCAACCAGCAGAGCAGGCAGAGCCAGGAGAGGGAGCCCAGGTACCACTGAGTGCAGCCATCCTTTAAAATTACATTTTTCACCCCGTAAAGGTGCCGAATTTTCCACCAAAAAAGGGAACAGCAGCCAGAAAGGCCAAGGCTGAGTGCAATAATAACTTTGTATTTCACCCACAGAACCCCTTGGGGAGAGATTTCCCTTCCTGTGGGAATTAATACAAAAGTTTTGGGTTATCAGGGCTCTGCTTTGGGTTTGGGTGTGCCTGGGGGTCAAAAAGAGAAGGTGCTTTGGCACTTTTGGATTCTGTTACCTGGGACCAGTGTTACCAGGATTTACTTTTAGTCTTAGGTTTGGGGATTTTTAATTTTTCTTTTTTTAAAATTTCAATAGAAAGCAATTCTTACCTCCCAAATATCAGTAATTTCAGTGGGTTCATTCTTGCAGTTCAAATAAGAATCCAATTGATGCCTAACCTTAATCCTTTTAATTTAATCTAATTCTCTGCAACTTGTACTTTCTGTACTTTCTGGAAAATAACTCTTTCTAAAAACCTAATTCTTACCATTTTTGAGATAATATAAGCAAGGAATTCCTGAAGCACTTCAAAGTTCTCCTGAATTTTGACATTATTTCAGTGTAAAACACCAGATGTCTCTTTTGTTGCTGTCCCTGTTGCAACAACAGCATCCCCAGGCTTTGATTCATCCCCATCCAGCTCTGAGGAGAGTAATTGATGGTGCTTTCAGAATAATTAATGGCATTTTCAAGTCAAATCAGATGAGAAGCTCCTCAATATTACTCCAGACTTGAAGCAAACAGAGTTTGTGCACTTAAGAGGAGGAGGAGAAGTCGTGGACTGGTGACTGAGAGGATTTGTTCTCCTTTAGTGCTTCAGAGTGGGCACCTCTGCAGCTTGAACAGGAGAAATTGAATTTTCAGCCCCAGGAAATCTTTAAATTTCACAGTGAAATCCTCTTGACCATCTTGTGACCTGGACATGAGAGAGGGAGGGGAGAACACAGGGAAGGAATTTGATTCAGCCACTGAGGCTGAGGAGAAGCCCAAGCTCTGAGCTGGGCAGACAGGAAAGGTTTCCCACCCTCAGCTGCACAGATCCATGAACACGAAATTAGAGCCAGCCCAGTCCCCCCTCACTCAAACACCACTTTTTTACAGCAGGACAGATCTGCTTGGCTGGGCAGAAGCTGTTTTTCTTCTGGAGAACATTCCCTGTTCAGCTTTCCTTGCAGGAAAATGAGACCACGATGCAAACTGCTTGATTTTATTATCATTGTTATTATTTATCTTAAAACATCTTTAGTTGGAAAGCAAAAAATTTCCCTCAAAAGCGACTGTAATATATTAAAAGAGAAATTCACATCAAAAATCCAGAGATTCCCATGAGATACATTAATTTTTATTCCTTCTCCCTTTCCCTTGGCTGGATCCAGAGCAGAGCTGGGTTTGCCCAGGCACTCAAAGAAAAGAACTCAGCTGTAACTCTCAGCTTGTTCTCCTACGTGGGTTTGCAATATCCAGAAATGTGCCTCTGATTGGTGCCTCTGAATCAGAAGAAAACTTCTGCTTTGTGCTTTCCCTTAGACATTAAAATAACATGGCATTAAAATCACAGCAAATATTGGCTGACTCATCCAGCTCCCACCCAATATATGCGGAATTTTGCATTGTGAAAACAGAATGATGGCCAAAAACTACTTGGAGAATCATCTTCCATTGCACCAGGTACTTTATTCACAATAAGGTGGCAAAACAATGAATTTATTTTGCAGTAATATTGCTTGGGTTTAAAAAGAAGAAAACTTTATATTCCCCATAGTCTGTGTGCTCTTGAAAAATACTTTAACTTCATTTACGTGCTGCTCTCTCTAAAATGGAGAAATCAGGTTTATTTCTCTCTGCAGAATCCCTACAATCCCTGCATGGTTTGGGTAGGGAGGACCTTAAAGCCCATCCAGTCCCATCCTACCCCACCTTCCACCATCCCAGGCTGCTCCAAACCCCATCCAACCTGGACATTTCCAGGGATGGGACATCTCATCCTGAAATATTCTTGATGTACCCCAAGGATCAAGGTAAAATAAGGCCAAATATCCCCATTTGTGCCACGTTTTGATTCCCACACTAAAGAAAGCTCAGCCTATTTCCTGCTACACTTTTTGCTCCTCGGTGTGGCTGAGAATTAAAGTCCCTTTACCCCACCACAAGAATGTGAGCTGGTTACAGCATTGGCTTATGTTTATTTTAGCAGGAAAATCACAGCCACCCTCTAATCCTTCAGTGCTTCCACCAACATTTCTCATGTCAGGGGGGAAAAAAAATGAATCTACAGCCTTTTGAAATGGGTAAATATAAATATATAGTGCACAACATGTCCTGTTCCAACAGGGTGAGAGCCCTGGGCTGATTGATACCACGGCTCCTTTCCTGCTCCACTTCTGCACGAGGAAAACTAAATAAAGCTTTGAAGGAGAAGTGTTGCTATTTTTAGTGGAGTCACCCCAGTCTTGGCTGAAAATGCTGCCTGTACCTAAGCTGGCTTTGTCCAGCAGAGGATTTGCACTTGGTTTTGTCTGAGAATTTCAAATGCTTGGAGTCCACTCCACAGCTGAGTGTCTGCCAGAACTGCAGCCAGATGGAGAGGTCTGTGGTGAAGATCAGGTTGGTCAGAAGGAGACAGTGGGGAAGGAGGTGTCCTTTCCCTGCAAAAATACTGAGCAACAAGAAAAGAACCCAGGTCAAAATCAGAGCATAATGTGATGTGAATAGGGAAATACAGAGAAAGAGGGAACACACATCAATCAAGCCCTGTTTGCCTTTTCAGTGTCTTTAACTCCATTTACAATACAATCCTAAAAGAAATACCACTTTGGTATTTGTTTTTTCATTTCCTAATAAAACAGTGAGGCAATTTAGACAATTCTTTTTCTCCCTGACAAAAGCAATTTAACAAGAGCTGCTGTCACTTTGGCAGACTTTTGGATGCCTAATACATAATTTTCATTCTCAGAACCTCGTGCTGACAATTTACAGACAACGCTTTTGTTGTGCAAAAACAGAGGGAAGAATTTGCTCTGAACTGATGGGAATTTCTGCCTCTTGTTTTTTCCCATTTTCTCCCTGCAGTGGGGAGTCTGCAGCGTGGTTTTGCTACAGTGCACACTGACAGTGAGAAAACAAAGAACTGTTCCAGGATATTCAAGAACCAATGCAAGCTGTAAAACAAACTGCTTCCAAAAAAGTCACTCCTTGTGCCACAAGAATCCATTTGAAATTAATCCCATTTATTTTAAATATTTTCTTCGTAAAGAATTTTGACTGCCAAACTTTTCCTTCTGTCCTTTTTGTCATTTGGAATGAGACAAAGACACCTCAAATTCTTATTTTTCCTCAAAGCCATCAAATGAGCTTAAACCTGGGACCAGGGGGAGAAAGTTGGCAGGAACTGCCATAAAAAAAAATAAAATAACATCTTTTCCATGTTGTGTTTGCAGAGAGGTTTCTTTATACCTGTAAGCATTGGGAGAGAGCTTTATAATAAATGTATTTTAGATGAAATTTGAAATTTGATTTGAAATGAAATTTGAAATTTGATTTGAAATGTGATTTTAAATCAAATTTTAATTTTAAATCTATCATTGGTGGCCACAGAGGGACAGCATTGAAGCACCTCAAAAAAAGGTAGAAATATCTGTCTATATTAAATTTTATCTAAACCTTGGCTACAGGAGTGGGCTGGGCTGGAAGAGCTTGTGAAGCTTTGTTGATATTTGTGTGATTGCTGCTGGATCTGGGCCCGTGGGAGGCAAACTGGTTGGAATTAGAGAAAGGATTGGCTTGGAGATTTTCTCATGGAACGGGTTTCTCTTGGAAAATGTCAGATTCTCAGAACCCAAACTCTTTGTGGGAACAAACACAGCACAACAAACAGAAATGCAGCCCTGGGAGAAAGGGGAGACAGAGAAAACAAAGAAAACAGGGGGGAAATCCCCCCAAAAGAAACATGATGTTTACAGGAGATTCTGGAGTCCTGCTCCAGTCATTATTCCAGTGGAAAAGGGAATAACTGGAAGGATGCTCTGGTGCATTTTGAGCATATAACAAATTGTATATAGTGTGTATAGCAAAATATATTCTGAATGTTTACCAGAAGCCTCTAGTTCTTGATCAAAGTAAAAAAAATCAGTTTTTCTCTTGGGTGTATTCATGTTTCTGTATCATCTTCTCCTTATTTTTTTCACAATATATCAAATTGCTCTCTTCACTTCTTTCTCTGTAGGTTTAGCCAGGCATGAAGTGCTAATAGCAGTGCTGGAAAGTGCTTTTCAGGCTTAATTAATGGTCAGAAAAAACGTCAAAATTCTTGACAAGATTTTTTTTTTTAGTGGGAGTAAATATTATTGTCTTGCTGGGAGTGGAGATGAAGCCCTGGGGAAGTTTGCTGGAGGAAAATCATGGCATTGCCTGTTAATAATGAAGTCATTGCAGATGTTTCAGCAGATAATTTGGTCATGGAGGTGGAACATGAGACAACTGAGCACTTGGGCAGGGATTTTGAAGACTAAAGAATTTAGATTTCAGAGTAGAAAACCCTCCACTCACCCTTCCAGCTCATCCACTCTTAATGAATATTGTCTCCCCTATTTTTTTAGGAGCAGGGAGAAAAATTAACACATTAGAGACATAGGGAGAAAAATCACTGAATAACAGAGGTTTTCAACTTCCTTCTAATATCCCATCTTTTGAGTCTGTATATGTTTTGGTCAAGTTTAAATTAAATATGACAAAACCCCACTTAGCAGCTTTCAGATAACCTCAAGCTGTGGTTTATTTACTTCCAGGAATTAACCAGAGGTTAAAAATCCAGGCTCACAAAGGGATGTGGGAACTGCATAAATATCCAGGTGTTCAACTGCCAAAATCAGTGAGTTTGCATCTTTAAATTCTTCCAGTCATGGAATGGTTTGGGTTAGAAGGGAGCTTGAGGATCCTCTCATTCCATGGGCAGGGACACCTCCCACTATCCCAGGGTGCTCCAAGCCCAAACCAACCTGGCCCTGGACACTTCCAGGGCTGGGACATCTCATCCTGAACTGTTCCTAAGGTATCCCAAGGGTCAGGACAGGTAAAACCAGGCCAAACATCCCCATCATGGCCAAGCTCCATCCAAGCTGGCAAACTTAGAGAATTTGCCTTAACTTTCTTAGTATTGATTCATCCACCTTAAAAAACGAGGAGCCAGGAGGAGAAGCTGTAGAAAGGTGCTCACAAAGTTACTGCAGGTTGTGCAAGGCCCAACCCAAACTGCTCTGAGGAGTCCTCACAGCTCAAAAAAAAAAAGCCCATCTGGTGGCAGAGCTCCCCAGGGGTTTAAAAATAGCGGCCTCGTGCATTCACATGCTGATTAACCATCTGATTTGTCCTGCATTTAGCTCTGGCAGCTGCTTTGCAGGACCCCAGAATGTGCATTAAGCCCTCGTAAAACCACTCGTGGCCACCGCTGTCCATGGCACACTGGACGTGCCAAGTGAAAAATTAACGTAACCGGGTCGTTATTGTCTCCAAGCAAAAAGTGTTGTTGGCATGGCTGGAACCCCTCCAGCTCTCTCCCCAGCCGTGCCCAGTTCCCACTGCTGGTAGACCCTGCCAGTTTTGGACTCCAGGAGCAGGGCAGTCACCGTGACAGGCCCACACACACCAGGGGAAAAGCTGAGAGGTGGCCGAGCTGCAGAAATGCCAAATATCAAATCCCCACCACCCCAGCAGGATTTGTTTGGAATTCTCCATCATTCCTGGGCAGATAGAAGAGATTAACTGTGGTATCCAGGATTCTCTTGGGGAAGTTCTCCTCCTCAGTGTGCGTTTTTGTGAAGTCTCAGAGCGCTATTAGCAAGATTTAATCAATTAATCCACCTCCTTTATCCCGGTGGATGCCAGTGAGGATGTGCTGATGCATGAAGCACTCAGAAAGTTCTGCAGCTGAAGAATCAGCCTCTAAAAGCCTTTCCTCTTCAGAGACAGCGAGGTCAGAGCAGGGTTTATTGCAATCTTCCCCATAACAGAGGTCAAAAATTAATCCTGGGGGTAATTAACACCCTCGTTTGCCTTGCTCTCACAAGTGATTAGTTTGTTGTAAAGTCTGGGGCCACAGCACATTGCTCATGGCTTTCACTGCCTTGAACTGTCACAGCCTGGCAGGGAATGTTCCAGGCAGAGGTTTTAATGGGATAAACATTTGCAGAGGGAGCCTGAGTAAGTTACGTGCAGAAATTCAGAGGGAGAGGATCAATACCACTTTTAACAAATGGCTTTTTTTTATGGTATCACTCTGCTTCCCTTTCTCTTCGTCTCTGTTGCCTGTCTCAGTGTGTTTGGGTATAATTTGTGCTGGACAGGGAGCTGTGCTGAAGCATGAGGTGGAGAGTTTTTATTCCATGGCACAGCAGCAGCACCACAGGTGAGGCATCACTGACTCAAAATGCAGCCAGAAAATGCTATCAGTGATCTCCACACCAACACCCTGCCTTGCTTTAAAGCTCTTTGCAGCCTCCAAGAGGGTCTGTGATTTTCTTCATCAGCAGCCTCTAAATTTCTTTGATTTCTTATCCTTTTATTTTTTGCTTTCCCCCTCTGAGAGGATGAGAAATTTGTCCTTCCTTACTTTGTCATGATCCAGAGGTGAACAAGTCATGGCACCAAATGTTTCAAACTCATTGGGAAAATATAAATTAATATTGTGTTGTTCCTGAAAGTCAATTAAAATATCATCAGGGATATTTGTGGTTACCTAAAAGGAATTCCAGGAGCATTCTGAAGGTGTTGGACGTCTTGGGCTCTCTGATTTTTCCCTGATTTAATCCCACAGTAGAAAATCAGATGTCAATCATCAGACAAGAGAGTTGGCAGCTCCCTGCTGGTGCAGTTACAGCACACTGGCAGGCTACCAAAACATGTTCAGTAAAATATAATATGAGCATAAATATAATTCAAAAGGCAAAATTCTCCACTCTCACTGGTATTTATGAAGGGCCAAACTGTAGGACTGTGTTCTAATTATCCCTCAGAGCCAATGAGATGGGAAATAAAAGGGGATTTATCTGAGCAATGCAGAGGAACAGCATCATCCATCCCAAATTACTGCTGCAAAAATGGGCCAGACAGGGGAGGAAACCTGAATTTGGGGGAAGAGCAGGCAGAGGCATTCCTGGCCATCCATGTGTCCAGGATGGTTTGTTCCATTCTCTCAGGGGAGGTGGGTTGAGGTGAGGCACAGAGGAGAAATGCTGATTTATCCAGGATAAAAGGGTCAGTGAAACAACAGCAGCATGTTCATTTTAGGGAGCACAGATCACAACATAAATGCTTCATCAGCTGCTCCTAAACAGACTTCCAAGCCTAGAAAAGGTTTATATTATGAAGAAGTCTGGTAATAATTTATTTTTTCCACCTGTGCTTAGCAGTGCCTGTGACCAACCCTGAGCAGCCTGCTGAAAAAAAATAAAAAGAACCCAAAATCTTCCTTAAAATAGCCCGAAGTTTTCCCCTCTTCCATCACTTTAATTCCATTACTCAGGTTTGTTTTCCCTTTTATTTTGTTGTTTCTCTAGGCTGCAACTCACAGAATTTCAATCAGAACCCAGGGCAGGAGGGATTTGTGAATTCAGGAGGCAGCAGGTGCTTCCAGCTGAAGGTCTGCACAAGTTCCCACTTTCACTGTCAAAAGGGAAACCTCACCCTAAATGGGTGGAATTTTGCCACGGATTTCTGGGAAGTCACATTCTTTGCCCACGGTGCTTCATCATGGGCCCTCTTCTGCATAAAGGGCTCCCCCAGTCCTTTGGCTCTCTGCAACCTTTTTATTTAATAAAGCAAATGCAGCCACATTTTTGTGATGGTTTTGCAGTGGTAATTGCATGGACTGCTCCTCTGGGGCTTTGGAGGAGTCTGCCCAAACATCATTATTGTTAATTAATCAGGTCTATTCCGAGCCAACTGCTGCTCCCACTGAAATCATTTGCATACATTTCAATAAATCCAGGTTCATTAGAATTTGGCCTTTTTTTCCCTTAAAATAATCTTGGGTTTTTTGTTTATCCTTAAGCAAGGTTGCTTTTCCAGCAATCCTGAAGATTCCTGATTTATTTTAGTAAATTTTATGAGACTCCCCCTCAGTCTGAGGCTCAGCCCAGTAAGGACCAGTTTTGTGTCACATCCAAAGGGGTTTCCACAATGCACAAAAAAAAGTTGTTTTCACTCATTTTGAACTTGAGACACGCAGACATTAAAAAGTGGGATATTTCACACACCCAGGCACTCAGTAAAAGAATTCATAATAGAGAAAATCTGATTTGCACACACTACAAACCTTTCTAAAGCAGCAAACTGCCACAGTTTGGGACAGAACACTCCCTGTGGATCCTCCACGG
>VZRX01018718.1:7497-35049 GCA_013398075.1 Notiomystis cincta
GTGGAGCCGAAGGGCTGAGATGGAGCTGGGGGACCGGGATGGAGCCGAGGGGCTGAGATGGAGCTTGGGGACCGCCATGGGAGGGGGACCGCGGTGCAGCCGATGGGCTGAGATGAAAGGAGAGCACTGGGATGGAGCGAGTGGCTGCGGTGGAGCTGAGCGGAGGGGAAGGTTGATCGTGCTGTGCTGAGGCCCACTGTAGGCCAGCAGGCTGTTGCAGTCCCCTAGTCTAAGGGTCCCTCTGCCCTCGGTGAGCCCAAACCTCCAGGTTTCTGCAGCCGGCCCACAGCAGGGAAGGCAGCAGGGGTGTGGATGCCTTTGGTCTATGTGAGGAGTCCCGGTCCAGCTCGGTGCTCACCGAGCACTGCTGTTTCCCTGCTCTGGGTTTTGTTGTTCCTGCTTGGTGTTGGCAGTGTGCTCAGCCCCGTTCCTGCTGCCTCACGCCGAGAGTGTCACTGCAGGGGCACAAGAGGTGGTTTTGGGGAGTGGTGGCCCTGCTGTAGGGGTGCTGGCCACCATGGTGATGCTGCATGGGAGCACCAGCTTGGCTGCTTCTCCAGAGGCCTGCATCCAACTTTGGTCCTTTTGGGTTTCTGTGGAAAGGACAAAAGGAAGATGGACTGTAAGAAGAGTCTGAAAGGTTGCTTGGGTTGAGGGAATGTAAATCCCAGAATTTCTCTTATCAGCCTCATGGTGTAAGGATAAAGGACGCTCAGTGGGGTCAAGACAGGGTGGATGTAAAACTCTGGGCTGATGCTGGAGGGGCCTTAACACCTCTGTGGAGTCTTCAGCCACAGAAAGCTGTTGGGTTGATGGAATTCAAGGAGAAGAGCAAAGGGACTCAGGCTGGATGGGGATGGGCAGGAGCGCAAGGCTGGCACAGGCCGTGGCTCAGTCCGATACGTTGGGGTTCCACCAGTCCAACCGGGGAAGTCACAGTGGGCTGGTGGGGGCCGACTGTCCTGTGCCCATTCCCATGGGGCTCCTGGAGCTCTCCCTTGTTTGTGCCTCTGATGACAGCTGTGGTGGGAGCCCCGAGGTCACTGGTGACATGATCTGATCTTGTGTGTGGTTCTCACCCTGTGGGACAGTGGGACAGAGGAGCTGCCAGCTGAGACATAGTGGGGCTATGCCTGAGGTGCTCCCAGGGTCACCTCTGTGGGCAGAGCCATCCCAGGCACCGTGTCCCTGCCCCTTGTCCCTCTGCAGGGATGCTGAGTGCCCGGGGTGCCGGGCTCCTGTCCTGTCCTGCGCCCCCAGGCACGGGAGTGGGTGCTGGGCACGTTTGGTGGGAGGCGTGCGTCTCTTAGCAACTCCTCTGGTGCGTGGTTCCTCCTGTTGCTCAGGAAGGTGTGAACACACACACCGGCCTCCTGTGTGCTGCTGAGGTGCTCGGCGCTTCCCAAAGCACCCTGTGTCACCCAGAATGAGGGCTGAGGGGTGCCCTGCGCCCGGCTGGCCATGGCACGGCTCGCCGGTGTCCACAGGGCTGTGGGATGGTGCCAGAGGCTGCATGTCCTCGGGGGCTTTGCCTGCTCAAGCCACAGCCCCATCCTGTCTCCTCTGAGCCTTTCCTGAGATTCGTAGCAGGAATCCCACAGATTTCCTTGTCTGGGCTGCATTCCCTTAATACCTGCCAGGCACTGGGATGAATTCTGATCCTGGTGGTAATGTGTGCTGTGATTACACAGTTACCTGTGACCCGTTACCAGGTGTGTGTGAGTGAATTAACGGGGGTTAATTAATGGCTGGAAGAGCCTTGCTGGAGATGGTATCATTCTGTGGAGGGCCTGGATCTGGAAGGGAATTTCCTTCTAACTGCGGGTTTGGGGCTAGATAGAGAAATGTCTGGAAGAGGGTTTTGTTTGTTGATGTTCCAGATCTGAAGATCAGAGTTGGTGACTGGATCGATGGCTCATGGTCTGGAAATCCAAGATGGAAGTTGCCAGTGAAACCCCAAATTCAATTTCCTAAAACTTGAGCACTGGGTCTTGCTCATGTCCTCCTGCCAGATTCCTTTCCTGTCGGCAATTCATCATTTTTGAAGGGGGAAAAGTCGAAGGCAGTGCAATGCTGCAGTGGGGGCAGGGGGTCCAAGCTGCCCCTGCTGCAGCCAGGGCTACCAGTGTCCCTGTGTGTCCCTGTGTGTCCCTGTGTGTCACTGCCCTGCCGTGCCAGCAGTGGAGTCAGGGGCATTGGCAGAGCTGTACAGAGCCGAGGGAGGGTCTGTGACAGTGGGGCTCTGCCAAGGAGGGGGATGGAGTGGGTGTTGGGGGGCTGCTGCAGCCAGAGCCCTGCCAGCCCCCCAGGCTTGGGGAACAAGCCTTTCCCGAGGAGTTTGGAGCCCGTGATGGGGTGAGAGCGAGCTGCGCCTGCTCATGGGTCGGCATCAGTGGTGCCACTGTGGGCAGAAAGGGAAATCTGCTCTGTTTTGGTCTCGTCCTTGAGCTGGAGCTTTATTCAGAGGCGATGGGAGCAGAGGGGCTGAGGGGCAATGGGGCTGGGGGAGATGGCAAGCTGGGCTGGGCGCCAGCATCAGATTCATCACAGGCAGGACCTGGAGGTTTTTGGTAGTTTCTAACCACCAAATTTGGACAGATTTTCAGGGGGCTTGCAGAAAGCGATTCCCTCATCCCAGGCTGCTTTCCTTGCCAAGATGTGGAGACTGCTGCAAGCTGCTGAGTTCTATAAAAGATTTCATATCTGCATGAAGCAAAACGATACCAACCTGGGGCTGGTGCAGCCCTGCTCACAGTAAATGTGACCTCCAATGTTGTGACTCTGGGACAGACTACAGACAGAACCATATTAATAGAGTTTGTAATTAGAGCAATAATTGCACAGTGCTTAATTTCCTTCCTAGAAATGAACTTTGAGCAGTGACCAGAATGCAGGTTTCAGGAGGATGAGAGATGTCTCTGGTGCAGGGGTTACCTGAGGGACATGCAGGACAGGTTGTGAGCAGCGTGGGACCACAGGAACCAGAAGGGATCCATGGACAGCTGGGAGAGACAGCACCAGCAAGATGGAATAACGAAAGAAGATCATGATAGGGGTCTGAAGAGATGGTTACACAGAGGTTTTCTGGGTATGTAAAGTGGTGAAGGCAAGAGGGAGAGGTAGAAAGGAGATAAGAAGTAGGTGAGATTCCCTCAACAGAGCATTTGCCAGATGGTAGGAATTTTCTTCTGATTTTGTGGTTGTGCACATGCCTTGCAGCCCACTGAAAGCTCGGCTCTCTGCAAAAGCTTGGAGAGGGTTTGAGCCATGGTAAGGACTCAGTGGCCAGGGAGCAGGACCAGGAATCTCTCTGTAGTCAGCTTTACCTGGAGCACATGTTTTTTCCCTTCACTGTCCTTCCTCACCTCTTCCACCGGCCTCTAAACCTGTGTGGATTCCTCTCTGCAGTTTAAGAAGCAGGGTTAATTTGGGAAAGATCTCCTCTACAATTTCCAGCTGTTACTGCTTTGGCAGAGGCTCAGGATGAGAGAAGTCCTGCAGAATGTCTATGGTGGCTGGGAGCAGCCTGGATGTCTGTGACCTCCCCATCTGCTCTGCTGGGCAGGGGCTACCCCATTGCTTGCTCTGCATCACTCCAGAGCCTGGCTGTTGGCTGGGTGTGAGGCCAGCACGGACCATTGGGTCACTTGGTGTAAATAGCCCATCCCAGGATTTTAGCCTTAAAAAATAAGGCCTTTGGATAAAGCCTGTTGGAGGTACAGCCCTGGACCTCTGCCTCAGGAATTTATTCTATCATTAACCTGTCTTGTTGTCAGTAGTTGCTGTGGCTTTTCCAGCTGGCATCTCCAACATCCTGGGTATTTTCTGCATTTCTCTCTTAGGAAGGGCTGCTTTGATACTGAGTATTTTCATGTTTAAAGCTGCTTGTACCAGTTACTGAGGTCACTTCTGTGACTCTTTCTGATGAATTAAACTGGGGGAACTTCATCATTCTGTTCAGTTCCAGCACAAGTCTTCCGGCTCCGCGCTCCATCCTTTCCCAACATCTTTTGAAACTGGCTCCTGATGTGCTGATTCACAAAGCAAACCGAGGCAGGAGCTGCCACTGATGCAGGATCTTCATCTTCTGGAGGAAGATGAGGACCCTCCTCGCTGGAGCCCTCCAGTGCTGCCAGGCTCGGGGAGCCCAGCATTGCCAGGCTGCACTCAGGGCTCACCATGTCTTTGTTCTGCTGAGTCAGCCTCGAGTAAATTACACCCTTTGGGAAGGAGAGTGTTCTGCTTAGCCAGCTTTTTCCTGCTAATTCCATGACCTCTGCAGAAAACTGCCCTGTTCATGCCTGTGAGTTCTCGAGGGCTGGGAAACCACAGGCCATGGTGCTGGGGTTCCGTAGGGGGAGCTGCAAACTCTGAAGCTGTTGGCACATCCCTGCTCCAGGGCCAGAGCTGGGCATTCTGGGCTGCTGTATTGCCCCCTCCATTCAGGGCAAGGTTCCTTTGACACTGTGATCTCCAGATTTGCTGGAAGTTAAGTGCAAAGGTGGTTGGTTAAAAGAGCACAAAGTGAAAGATTGGGCAAATCATAGAACCAGAGAATGGTTTAGGTTACAGACCATCTTGTTCCACCACATGCCAAAGGCAGGGACACCTTCCACTAGACCAGGTTGCCCCAAGCTACATCCAGTCTGGCCTTGGACACTTCCAGGAATGGGGCAGCCACCGCTTCTCTGGGCAGCCTGTGCCAGGGCTTCACCACCCTCACAAGGAAGAATGTCTTCCCAATATCCCATCTGACCCTGCCTTCTTGTCCGTGGGAAGCCATTCCCTGTGTCCTGTCACTCCAGTCCCTCATCCAAAGTCCCTCTCCAGCTCTCCTGGAGCCTCTTTAGGCCCTGGAAGAGGCTCTAAGATCTCCCTGGAGCCTTCCCTTCTCCAAGTGGACATCCCAGCCTGGCTCCAGAGCAGAGAGGCTCCAGCTCTCGGAGAAGCTCCTGTTCTGATCACGCGCTCTGTGTTGTTTGGGTGAGGGGTGCTGTGGTCTCGGGGCTGACTCCCAGGAGAGGCTCCTAAGGGCACTGGGAAATGCTTTCTGGGCTGCCTGACTTGCTGGCAAGGGTCCTCTACCACTGCGTGTGTCCTGGCCTGGCTGAGGTCAGCAGGGTTGGCACTGCTCAGCATTTTATGGTGCCAGTGCCTGGCATGAGCAGCACAAGCAAAAGGATCTGCCTGGAAAGAGTCCTGGAGCAGATTCTGATGCAAGGGGAGACATTAGCCCCCCAGGAATGATGGGCAAGAGCCAAAGCACCGCTGAAGGAGCCTTTAGCATGCTTGAACAAATACATCCCCTGTTTTTACTGAGTTTTATGTTGTGGCCCAAGTTGTCTGGAGGCCAGGTGCAGCTCTCACCTTGTTGAGCTTACAGCTGGAGAATCCAGTCTTGGGGAAGAGTGAGAAAATCAGAAAAGGCCATTGCTTGATGCCCTGATTGATAGGAGTTGGGAGAGATGGTGAAACTGTAGCAGGAAGGCTGTAGGATGGTCCTAATGGCTGGGAGCTGAGCAGGATGGAGTTGCAGGTGCTGTGCTGTGCTGGGGGAGATGAAGGTTCCTGGTGCTCTGGGGGCAAGAACTCTGTACTGGTTAATGGGGAAAATCTAGGGATGTGAAGGGAAAGAGCAGGATTTGGAGGTGGGGTCAGGAGAGAATTGTGAGTCTCTGTGGCTGTGATATCAGTTCCCTTGATTCAATACAAGCATGGTTGCTGCGGGCAGGGACAGTGCAGCTCTTCCCACTTGGCAGCTCCACCTACCCCTCCCTGTGATCAGGAGCTACTCTGGGCAGGAGCCCGGCATGTGCTGGGTTTGGTTCAGTCAGTTCTCAGCTGCTTGTGGTGTGACCATGTGAATGCGGGTGGTGAGGAGGGGGCACATGTGGTCAGGTCTGGAGGAGGCAGAGTAGACCTGGATTGCACTGATCTGAGCTGTGTGACAGCTGATGGCAAAGCTCCCTGTGCCAGATCTCCTGACCATGACAGCAGCACCAGCAGTGCCTGGGAGGAGCAGGGGGGCCTGGTGCCTGTTCCAGGGACACGCTTCGGGTGTTTGGCCAGAAATTGGCTGGTCTCCCTGTGCTCGCTGTGGGTTCGTGTGATGTCAGTCCTTGGTGGCTCTGTCTTCCCAACACAACTATTGTGGGAAGTCCCAACATAACTCTTGTCCCAACATAAAATCCAGATTTCTCAGCCTTTTCCAGTGTAGGGATGCTCTGCACCGACTGTTGTTCCAAACAGTGATGTCCTGCCGAGCCAGGCCTCTGTGGGAATGGGGCAGCAGTGACCCTATCTTCAGGGCTGCCTCTGCGTTGGGCGTGGGGTGAGCCCTTGTGCATTCCTGCTGTGCTTGGGCTGGAGTTGCTGGGCTCTGCCTGGGGGCTCCCAGTGGCAGCAGTATGAGTGGGGCCCGCTTTGGGCAGTTGACTGTGAGTCACTCATCTGCCATTTGCTTTCAGAAGCTTTCCCGAAGGTCCTGACAGAGCATGTCCACTTTCTGCATAGGCATCTTCCAGTGTTGGGCACTGCTGGGCTCTCACCTCCTCTGGAGTTTCACTGAGATGGGAATGTAAAGTGTGGGTGCATCCAGGCTGGTTGTTCTGAGCTAGTGATGGGACTTTTGCTTAATTTGTGTTGCCAAATTAGGTCTAAACGATGTCTGATCTGGTCCCAAACTGTGTTTCCAGCTGGTCTGGCTGACGTGGGATAGTCCTACACTGGGGAATACTGGGTGCTCTGGTGGCTGGGGCAATGGGGTACAGCCTTGGGGCTAAAATCCCCTCATAGCTGGTGTGGATGTGGAGGGAGTAGGCAGTGGCCACATGTGCTGGAGGAGCAGCTGTGGGCTGAAGGACTGGCACAGAAGCTGCTGGGGACTGAGGGATGCAAGAGCTGCCCTGGCCTGTGATCAGAGCTCGGCAGCTTGCTGGGCATCTCGGCAGTACCATGATGCTCTTACTGCATCCCTCCCTGTCAGGAGGAAGTCTTTTCTCCTTGTGATCCCACCTTCCTGCTTTGGCATCAGATCATTTTTAAAAATTGTTCTTCAAGACTTTCTGCAAGTCGTTATCTCGCCGTGCAGCAGCCGCAGGGATTGGGAATCCATGTCCGTTGTGTTCCTGCCTGCAGTGTCCTTCATGGAAGAGACACCTGTTGTCTCACTCCTGCTGCCTCCTGCAGCTCTGGGCAGCACTGGGAGCACAGAGCCCATGCGTGCCTATTCAGGTGGATTTCCTGAAGTGATGGAGTGAGTGCAAGAAATCTTTTGGGGCAGGAAAGGTAAAAATTAAGATAATTTTGGCTGCTTCCCTACTGGAAGGAGGTTTGTGTGATTAAGATCTGTTGTGTGCCTGCTTACCTCTCCTGCCTCAATGACTTTGAGACCTGCTGTCCAGTTACAACCAAACCCTGCTGCTTCTAAATTCTCACAAGTCCTAAGGAAATAGATTTCCAGACAGAGCAGAGCACCCCAGCTTGTAGCATGCAGGGGGAAAGGGAAGTTTGCATCTGTCCAGGGTGTCTGGCTGCAGTGGAACTGCATCTCCACTCTGGAAGCCCTGGCTGTGATTCACTGGGGAATTCCTGCCCGGGGTCATGTGTGAGATCTGGTTCTGGCCATGTGATCTATGTGATGAAATCCTCTCCAGCCTCGGGGCTCTGTGCCACGCTCCCAGCTGCTGCATCTGGGATCCTGGGCGGGTCCTGTGGTACTGGAGTTCCAGGGGTTGCTGCACTGGCCAGCGCCTGCTGTTGGCCCTGGCTCCCACAGGGGGGTCAGTGCTCACTGGCTCCTGCTCTTGTTTTTGGGCAGCTTTGGGTATTTACCCCAGCAGTGACTCCTGTGGTACGGAAAAAGGGTCTGGCCTTCAGAGAGGGACCTTGAACAAGGGACTGGAGTGACAAGACAAGGGAGAATTCGGCTTCCCACACACAGAGGGCAGGATTACATGGGATATTGGGAAGAAATTTTTGCCTGTGAGAGTGGTGAGGCCCTGGCACAGGTTGCTTAAAACAGTTGTGGCTTCCCCATCCCTGGGAGTGTTCAAGGCCAGGCTGGACAGGGTTTGGAGCAACCTTGGATAGTGGAAGGTGTCCCTGCCCATGGCAGGGGGTGAGACTGGATGGGCTTTAAGGTTTTCCACTCAAACCATTTGGTGTTTCTATGATCAACCTCTGGCGAGTGCAGTCCATCCCCAGCGGTGCAGGAGGAGCACACACCCATGCAGGATGCCACACTGGGAAGTGGGAAGTGGGTGGGAAGTGGGTGCTGCAGAGCTGATGGTGCTGTGGCCCTTCTGCTCAGGAGCAGTTCACTGGGAGAAACTGTTCCTGGTCCTGGTTTTCGCTGCAGTCACCCCTTGGAGCCCCACCTGGTCTGGTCCTGTGTATGGGAGCACAGGGCAGGGCCAACTTTGCCGCGAAGGGCTTGGAGTTGATTTAAAAGTGAGAGGCAGGTGCTGGTGAGCACGTGGAGGGGCTGTGTCTGTGTCAGGACATGGACCTGCCAGGTCAGCCGCCTCACTTGGGGTAATTTGGGTGCTCCTGGTGGGCACAGAGCTTGGGGGAGCTTTGAGGGGAATAAAGGAAGAAAAGAATAAAGCTATTTCAGGTGGTTTACATAGAGCTTTTCTAACATGAAGCACAAACAGGAGGAAGCAGGGAGGTGTTTTCTGTAATTCAGCAGCTGGGAAGTGAAGCTTCTGCCAGGGTTTGGGAGGGAGACAGTGGAGGAAGGATGGTTGTTATGGAATGAGGCATTTGGGAGGGGGAAGACACGCAGCTTGTAGTTGACGTGACAGAAGAGGAGGGCCCGGAGGGGGATTCAGAAGGAGCGTTCTTCTCCTGAAGAGAGAGGTTAGGGAAATAATTTCAGCAGCAGCAGTGTTGTGAATAGGCATAAGGCAGGATTTTATGGGTTATAGGCTCTTTCAGGGAAAAGGGGCAATAGCAGTCAATGCAGAGTGGATGCTGTGGCTCTTTGGCTGTGTGGCCAGGGGACAAGGAGGTTTCAGGGACTGGAGCTTATGTACCAGTGCAGGGGTTTAGGAACAGCCAGGATGAGGAGTGGGAAAGGAGGATCCCTGAACCCTTACTGTCTGAGTCATGTCCTGAGGTCCCAGACAGGGTCTGAGTGATGTCCCTAGTCCCCAAGCAGCAAGGGCTTGGGGGGAGTTGGGACAAAGCTGGGATTAGCAGCAGTTCTCTAATCATGTGGACCTTGGGCTTGTGGGTGCACACTTGAAATGCTGGAGGGGAAAAGAAGCTGAGACTTCATTTTGGACAGGAGACAGTCCAGGAATAGAAAAGCAGAACTATGAATCATCACACAGAGCTGAGGGATGGCGTTAAATTAAAGGCTGGCTGGAGGAAGCGTGGAAGGAGAAGAGAAGGTGTTATGGGCAGAGCCATGTGAGACACCCGAAAAACAGCAACACTGGAGGTGGAGAGTGAGGATGGTCTGTCTAAGGCTGATTAAAAAAGCTGTAGAAAGCCAGGAGGAGGACAGAGAGGATAAAAGAATTGCTGGGATCATCGAGGACAAGGTGTCGTGGCCAGTTTGGTTCCTGAGAACCAGAGAGGAACTGTAGGGTCCAGAAGAGCCCAGAATCTGCAGGTGAGACAGGAACAACCTTGTGCAGTCCCCTGGTGAGACAGAAAAGGGCAGTGGGAGGTCCTGGGGTGGGGATGTCTGTCCTCCTGGGAAATTAAGGCCTGTCAGTGACATCAGACACCTTCCCAGGAGACTGGAGAGAATTTGGAGAGAGGTGGATTTGGTGGATGGACTGTTGGATGGGTGAGGAATGGCATAGATGGCCGCATCCAAAGGATTATGGCCAGTGGCCTAATGGAAACCGGTAATGGGTGCTGTCCATCCCAGGTCCATACTGGGACCAGTAGTGGTTAACACCTTTATTAATGACGCAGGCAGTGGCACTGAGTGCACCCTCGGTGTGTTTGCAGCTGATGCCAAGCTGAGGGATGCAGGTGAGAGGCTGGAGGGCAGGGATGGCTCCAGAGGGACACTGACAGAGGAATGGGTCCATGGGATCCTCATAAAGTGCAGCAAGGCCAAGTGCAAGGTCCTGCACCTGGTTCTGGCCAGTCAGCTGTACCAGTACAGGCTGGGGTACCTACCACTAGACCAGGGTGCTCCAAGCCCCATCCATCCTCTCCTTGGACACTTCCAGGGATGGAGCAGCCACAGCTACTCTGGGCAACCTGTGCCAGGGCCTCACCACCCTCACAGGGAAGAATTTAATCTCAATATCTAATCTAAATCTCTTCTAGTTTAAAACTATAACCCCTTGATCTGCCCATGTAAAACATCTGACAGTGCATTTTTCACTGGAAGTTTTGGTGAGTTCTTTGGGCTCTGCCTGTGCTGGCCTCCTCTTTGCGTCATTCCTCAGCGTCTTTTCTGTCTCCCGTGGAACAGGACAGGCTTTCCTGTGTCCTTATGTTGGTCCCCAGTGTGCCTGGGATTTGCCTCTAGTTTTGCTCTTTGTCACTGGTCACCTCTCACTGCTTTTGTAGCTGCTCTGGGCTCACGCTAGGGTGCTGTGCCACTCCTTTATATTTATCCTTGTTAATCTGACCTCATTTCCAGTTTCCCTGTGCATGCTTTCCCATGTCAAGCCCAGTATGGAGCTTAGGTGAGCCAAGTTGGTCTGCTACCACACTGTTCTGCACTGGGATGATTTCTGTGTATGCCATCACTGCTGCTTCAGGGACCCAACAGCTTTTTGTAATGTTTTTTTGTTTTCTCTTTTTTCCTTGTGGATTTGCTTCCAGTAAGGTCTTGCCTATGAGGGACCTATAGGTCATCCAGTTCCACTCCCTGCCTTGGGCAAGGACATCTTCCACTAGACGAGGTTGCTCCAAGCCCTGTTCAACCTGGCCTTGAACACTTGCAGAGATGGGGAGTCCACAGCCTCCCTGGGCAATACCTGCCTTGGTGGAGTCTGTGCAGTCTGTTGTCCTTACTGCCACACACTGTAAGAGCTTGTGGACAGTCTTTCCTGCTCTGCCTCCTCCCATCAGCTTCCGTCAGAGGGTCTGCTGGAGGATGCTCTGGTAGACTGCAAAACATGGAAATTGAGTTGGAGAGAGTCTAAGAGAAAATCGAGGACAAAATGACATGTGGCCTGGTACAAGTGAGAAGTGGGCATGGGAAGAGGTGCCCAGCCCCCTTGCAGGGCTGGGAGTGGATTTTTGGGGAGGGGATTGTACAAGGTGATGAGGTGTTTCGGGAGCTCTGGTGGTGAGAAGTGAGGGAGGAGACTGAGATAATCCTCTTGGAGGAGAAAATGCTAAATGTGTGTTGGGCTTAGTCAGCTGCTTTGCAGGCTCTCTGGGGTTTGGTTTCAAACACAAACTTTGATACTGGAGTGTCTGGTCTGTTACTGGCCATGTATCATGAACTAATAAATGGTATCACCATCCCCCTGTTCACTTTAACAGCATTGCCATCTAGGCAGCTTGGGAAGCACTTTGTCTGGCTGGAAAGGTTTTGGATCCTCCATTCCTGGAGGTCTTCACACCCTCCTGGGACAACAATTGAAGCGAGCCCAACCACTGCTTCTTCAGTCCATTGTTCCAGTCATTAATTCCTCTAGCTGCTGATAGTTGCTGTTTAATTCCCAATTTACATTCATCTGTTTTAAAGTTCATTTTCTCACTTGTTTTTTTAGATTGGACTAAATAAAACTTTGTTACCTGAACATTATTCCCTGAGAACTTTACTGTTACTTCATCATCAATTATCTCTTGATGTTCTTTTTGGGAAATAAATTGCATAATGCTCGTTAAAAGTCTCTTCATGACTTCATTTTGTGTGGTCTTCAAAGAATTTTTATGGCTCTTCCTTACCCAGTGTTCTTAAAATGAAGATCAGATTATAGGCAGTGTGCTGCCACTTGACCTAGCCATAGTTCCATGAACTGTAAATCCAGTTCCTTTCTCTGCTGGCTGCTCTTTTTATGAAATCCCAGAGTGGTTTGGGTTGGGAGGACCCTTAAAGGTCCTCTGTGATCTGTGTGCATTGCAGCTCTGTTGCCTGGCATATCCATCTGCTGCCTCCTGATGGTGGATGATGTGAATCCACACTGATGGTTCCTGGTCTCCCAGCCATTTCTCCTTTGTTGGAAACGGCCCCAAAAGGATGTGGTCTGTGGTTTGGGGCTGGGGGATCTGACTGTCCTGGCATTCCTGGCATTTGTCTCTTCACCTCTCTTAGAGCTGGCATAGTAGAAGTGTTTTCCCAGTTGTCTGAAGTTTCCCAACATCACTGGTAAGGCTCCAGGTGTCACTGGAATCCTCTTACCTGTTGAGATGGCTCTCTGGCTCTTCTGAGCCTGGTCCTACTGTGTTTATTGTAAATGACTTTGCCAAGTGGTGGTTTGTAGAGGGAATGTTGTATAGGAATGGGTTACGTGATCATGGAAACATGGGTAGAGTTGTTTGTGTCATGGAACCATGGATCACTTTGGGCTGCAAGGACCTTCAAGGTTGTGCAGCCAAATCCTGTGTCAGCAACACCTCAACCACCTGGAGGAGGGCAGTCAGCTGAAACATGAATTGTTGTTTAAAAACATCCAGTTCCATTGACTCCATCCCCTTCCCAGGGACTGGTGTCAATGAGGGCTGTTGGGGGGTTCCCCTTCCTAGGGACTGGTGTCACTGGGACAGCAAGGGAGGTTGAGGGGTTCCCCTTCCTGTAGCCACTGGTGTCAGCAAGGGCTTCTGGGGGGTATGAGGTCACTTTGCTCTGTTCCAGCCATTCCTGAATGTCTCTGTTATTTCAGTATTTATTACAAATTAGCATGAGTGAAAGTGTGAGCTCACTCTTCCTTACTCTTCCTTCCACCATTGAATTCAAGTTGTGCCTTTAAATTAAAGTTACATTTTTTTAAAAACATTCTAAAATTGTTTCTGCTAATGGTTTTGCCGTTCTACATTTGTCTGTGTTTGCTCCTCCTGAGTGTTTGTGCCGGTGCCTCT
This sequence comes from Notiomystis cincta, assembly GCA_013398075.1. Classification (NCBI taxonomy): domain Eukaryota; kingdom Metazoa; phylum Chordata; class Aves; order Passeriformes; family Notiomystidae; genus Notiomystis; species Notiomystis cincta. The sequence goes on from VZRX01018718.1 coordinate 20,506, forward strand.
GGTGCTGTCTGTGCGAGGCCCAGCAGAGCCCTGCCCCAGCCCTGCTCCCGGGAGTGAGCTGTGCCTCCTGTGCAGGTCTGTGCTCCACACAGCCGCTTCCTGCTGCTCTCAGCATTGTTAGAGACTCATTTTCCTGAAGGCTTCAGCTTCCTACACCATTTTTGATGTTTCCTGTGTTCAAGATCTTATTGACATCTGTTTCCTCCTCTTTCTTCCTACTTCTTACCCCTTTTTGGGCAGTCTGAATGTCACTTGCCTCCAGGCAGGTTTGGGAGTTTTAGCCAAATTGTTGTCCTGGTGTTTTTATGAAGTGTTGGCTTTTGGGCTATCTGATCAATTATTATGGAAGTTAAAAACGCAAAGCACAGCAAAAGCCCCGAACTGGGGCTTAGGATCCCAGAATGGTTTGGGTTGGAAGGGACCTTACATCCCCTTCCATTCTACCCCTTTGCCATGGTCAGGGACACTTTCCACTAGACCAGGTTGTTCCAAGCCATGTCCAACCTGGTCTTGGACACTTCCAGGGATGGTTCAGTCACAGCTGCTCTGGGAAAACCCGGGTTGCCCTGCTTTCCTCTCCAGGTGTTGGGTCCTACTGCTGCTCCCCCACTGGCCCTGACTCCCGCTGTGCCCATGACTGTGTCTGGTGGGCTCCTCACAGTGCTGGCCCTGGTGCTGCGTCCCTTCCTCTCCTTGAGCTAGTTCTGCTGGTCCCAGAGTGCGGCAGCACTGCCAGATTTAGGCGGCACATTAAAATAAGTGCAGCTACTGAGAATTTGGGTTACTTTATTACTAAAGTAGGTGCTAAGCGGCTTTCTCCAGGTGAGGAGGGTGCAGCGGTCAGAGGGACAGGGCAGGTCCAGTCCCCTCGGTCCCCTTGCACAAAATGATCTGTCCCTGTGCCCTGGCCGTATGGATGCAGCACTTGGGAACACAGTGGTGGCCTTGACAGTGCTGGGGGAACACTTGGGCTTGATGGCCTCTGAGGGTTTTTCCAACCTCAATGATTGTGTGATTCCATGACGAGCTGTGCTTCTGGCACAGCCTGGCCGTTGGGCTGCCCCATGCCCAGGGCAGGGGATGTTGAGGCTGACGAATGGGTGGGCGTGTGGGGCACAGGGCGAGCCCTAGGCTGGGCACCAGAGCCTGCAGGGCAGTGGCAGCTGTGGTCAGGCTGAAGGCTCACCTGATCTGCAGCCATAAGGGCCCCCACAGCAGGGCCACCAACATGTCTGGGGACAGGCACGGCACCTGCTCAGTGTCCTTGGAGCACCATTGGAGGACTGGGAGACCCCTGCCCATGCCACTGCCAGGTCTGTGCTCTGCCAGGTGCCAGGGACCTCGGGGAGCCGCCGGCAGCAGCACATCTGTGAGCAAACCTGCAGCTGGAGCTGCTGTGGCTGCGTGTGCTGGCCGCGTCCGTGTCCAAGGTGAGTCACCCACTGGCCATGCTGTGACTCAGCCGCAGACTCTGCTGTGCCGCTGGCTGCAGCCCCTGAGTCACTGCACTGTCGGGCCCCCAGCCCTGGGTAGGACAGGCTGCAGGCAGGACTGGGAAGGACAGAGTGAAGACTCCAGCTGGAGCTGTGGCGTGGGGGGAGCCGGGGCGGTGCGGTCTTGCCGGGTGTCCTGCGGCGTGTCCCCTCCACAGCAGCTCCGCAGTGCCCTTTGTGACGTGGAGCAGCAGCAGGGCTGCTGGTGCAGCCTGAGGAACTCGAGGGGGTGACTGCGGGTTCAGGGTGCTCACAGGCTCTGTATGGGGGGCAGCAGAATGGATCGAAGGTCACGGTGGCTCTTTCCTGCTGGTACCTGTCTGTACAGGCAGTCTGGGCAGGCAGGTGTGTGCAGCTGTGCCCTGGGAAGTTCTCTCCAGAGGCTGGAGGAGAGTCTGGCCTGGAGCACACCCTGCTTTCATGGAAAATCAGCTGGAGAAGTAGTTTCAGCCCTGGAGCCTTGCCAGCCTGAGGGTGGGGATGGCTCCACGTGAACTCCTGCTGGAGCAGGCACTTGCTGTGTCCTCCAGTGCAGAAGATGACATACTTCCAGCTGCCCCAAATGTGGGCTCTTGGAGCTGGGTTGGAAGTTAATGTGAGTGGGAAGTTGCTTTCCTTGAGGTTGGACATCAGTGTCCAGACCTGCAGGAAGGGCTTTAAGAGTGTGTCTGTAATCATGGCAGGAATGTGGTTCATGGCCAGGTGTCCATTGTCTTCCAGGCATGGGCAGAGCAGTGGAATGCACGTACCATGGAAAACTCCTCTCCATCAGCACGTTGCCCCCTATGACTGTTGGTCTGTGTGGTGGTACATGATGAGAGCTGGGCTGAGCAATTTCTGTCCCTGGATTGAGTGTGACAACCAGGGGAGGCCTGGGCCCATCAGCTAATGGGACACCACAGTGGGGCCAAGGCATGGAGCATGTGGAGGGGATTTTGGGCCGTTACCTCTCAAAGTAGACCCCTGTCTGGACAAAAGGCAGAGGGGCAGCTCTTCTCTGCCCTTCTGGGAGCTGAGGGCTTCCTGGGCACGGGGAGCTCCCCTGATCTACCTCAACAGCTTTGCTGATGCTCCTCGGATTGCAGTTTACATTGTGATGTTCTGCAAACCCAAGATATGAGTCTGGGGAATTCCATGTTCCATGGTGCTGCCAGATCTTTCCCAGCTTTGCTTTCAGGAAAGACTTGTGGCTGTACGGTGGAGTGACGAGAGTGAGGTGGGACAGGGTGCCCTGTGCCAGTGTTGATAATTAGCACCTTGGCTCCACACTGTCCTCTGACTGACCAGAACCACTGTGGTGCTTTGCTCCATCAGGGAAAGGGCCTACTCTAGGAGGCACTGAGCTGGTGCTCCCCGTAATGCCTGGAGCCATCCTGTAATTCCCTGAGTGACTCACAAGCACATAAAGCCTTTTCCTGCAGCTGAGGCACTGGGGAAGCCTTGGTCAGCAGGATCACTGTTTGTGGCCCAGGATCAGCTGCTGATGGACAAGTCAGCACTGGACTGAGCCACCATGAGTCGTGAGTTTCTATCCCCTGATGTGCTGACATGGGAGGCTCTCTGGAAACCCAAGTGGCTGTTGAAGGAAGCAGGAGCAAACACGTGAGCACGGCTGGCCGTGGTGCTGGGGCCAGCTGCAAGGCAGTGGTGTGGGCAAGCGCCATCTCCTCTCCTGGCACTGGGGATGGGAGTGTGACAGGTTTAACAGTTAAATTCCCAGTGTTGGTAATTGTCGTTCCGTCAAAAGTCTCTAATTCTGCCGTTTCCATGGAAATAGAATGATCTTGTGATTAAGATGTGAGGCTGAGGTGGCAGCTCTCTGGTCCTTTGGAGCTGCAGGCCCTTGTTTGCTCCCATAATTGTGTCTCTCTGTGAGAGGGGACACACACCTGCTCTTACACGGCAGTCTGGGTCCCTGCATTCAGAAAGGTGTCTAGAAGCCCTGCCTGGCCCCAAGGATCCTGGCAGAACCTCCTCAGGTGCATTGAGCAATGATACTGCATGTTCTGTGTTGACTGAGTGGGTTGTCCTCTATGGAAACTGTGGGATCCAGAAGTGGGGGAGTTGGCTAATATGGTGTCAGGGATGGAGGTGACATCACCTGAGTCTGCTCCCCCGGGCTCCTCGTCATCGCCATCGGTCTCAGGCTGAAGTAGGAGTGATAAGTAGGTTGGGTGACTTGGGCTCTAGAAGTGCTGATTTCTCTCCGTGCTGTGGGAGAACCGAGGGTGCTGGATCAGATCTGGAACTGTAAAACACAGATGGCTGGAGTTCAGCTTGAGAGGAGGCTGGGGAAGCGTTGTTATGGGACCCACTTTAATTCTGGCACCCTCCTGCACAGGGTGGTGGTGCCAAGGGGACATGGGGCTGGTGGGGCTCAGCAAGGGCCTATCCCTGCAAAGCTGCCCAGGGAAACTGGGCTCTGCATTCTCGGGAGGCTGGGGAACTGGGATGTGCAGCCTGCCTCTCCCAGGTCCCCAAGCTCTCTTATCTGGCTGAGTGACCCTGGCATTTCTCCTGCTTCCCTGTCTCAGATAGTGCCTTGGAGGGAAACTGCACAGTCACCATGGTCGTAGAAACCAGACCCTTCTGGATTGGAAGGAACCTTAAAGCTCATCTAGTCCCACCCCCTGCCGTAAGCAGGGGCACCTTTCCCTAGACCAGGTTGCTCCCAAGCCTCATCCAGCCTGGCCTTGGATACTTCCAGGGGTGGGGTACAGCTTCTCTGGGAAATGTTTCATAGAGTTATTGAGAATAACCCCAAGATTTCATCTGAGAAATGCTGGGACTGGAGATGCAGGTAACACTTGCTGGGCCCCAAGCAGAGCCCACTGTGGCTTGGCAGATCAAAGTCTAGAGTGCTGTGTTCCAGCCTGGAGCTGGGAGATTCATCAGCTCTTCAATCCCTCACTCAAACTTGGAAAAATGTACAGCTTTGGCCAAGCTATGGTGTTTTTCCCCAGCTTGCTTTCGGGAAGTGTCTGAATTGCTTTTGCTGAGACTTCTATAAATACCATCCCGATGCAGTGAGCGAGCACGGAAAATGTCAGTGGGAATGTGGGTTTGGCAGCCCTGGGCCTCGCTGCTGCAGGGACGGTGTGACAGCCCCAGCCACGGCGCTGCCGGCAGCTCCGTGTGTGCACAGGGGGCGTGGGGAGAGAGGGGCAAGGGGGCCCTCCTTGTGCTGCTGCTGAAGGGGCTCCAGGGGCTCCTCTGCCTCCTGCCTGGCCTGTGTTGCTGCTCTGCTGTGTGTGGGCTGGGCTGTGCCTTTCCTGCTCCCAGGAAGCCATTCCCAAGCCCAAAGCTGCGTCTTGTGTTTCTGTAGCCTCGCATGGAGCTTTTGTCCTTGGATTTGGCCGATCGTCCTCTGAGTGTGTGTTCGCTGAGCGCCGCCGCAGCCCTGATGAGACATTTCACAGTGATGCCTTTTGTGAAAAAATCTCATGTTTTGGACCTGCCTAATTGGATGTGATGTCCCCAAGTTTCTGCTTTGGAAGAAACAGTGTACAAATCGTTCCCTAGTGGCCTCCTCCTTTCTTCTCCCAGCATGGAAAACTTCATTCCCCCTCTGTCATCTTCCTTTCCAGGCTTCCTGTATGGTAGCTTTTCTATCCTGTCAGTCATCTCCCGCCCCTCTTGATACCTGGTGAGGACTGTGGGTCAGGATGAGAGTGTTGGGATATTTCCTGTCTTGTTTTCCATTCTTTACCTAGAGGGCTGGCACCGTCTTTGATTGCTGCTGAGCAGCAAACTGATGTTCACAGAATCATGGAATCAGGGAATGTTTTGGGTTTGGAGGGACCTTAAAGCCCATCCAGTTCCACCCCACCTGCCGTGGGCAGGGACACCTTCCACTAGACCTGGTTGCTCCAAGCCCTGTCCAACCTGGCCTTGAATAGTTCCAGGAATGGGGTAGCCACAGCTTTTCTGGGAACTGTTTTCACAGAGTTCTTGAGAATAACCCCAGGATTTCATCTGAGTGGTGAGAACTTGCAGCTTATTTTTGCAGATGTAAAATCAGAATTGTTTGTTTCTGATGATTCCACTCCTCATCAGTCACCTGCTGTTCTGGCAGCTGGACATTTGGGATTTTAAGGTCCTTTTGCCACTCTTTGTTTCTGCCACCTTGAGTAATGCTTTGAGCTGCTGGGGTTTCCTTTCCTTGTATTGCTCTCCCTGTGCCTGTCACACACCCCGTACTTATTCTGTACCTTCCTTCCCTGAAGTTCAGACCTTGGCCTGCACTGCCTATGAGAGCTGTGTGAGCCAACTGGCAGGCAGGCAGAGCTCCCCTTGACTCTGAGCCTCAGTCTGAGCACCACTGGATCTGTCCCTTCTCCCAGGCTCCCTCCAGCCAGCCGCCTGTTCCCTGTGTGTCTGTGGCCAGGGCAGGTTTCCTGTTTGCCAACCTTCCAGCAGCACGGCATGGCAGAGCTTTGCAGCCACCTCCTCTCAAAGCAGAATTCTCCCAGGGAGGGATGCTGTGGTCCTGGGGTGCGTGCCATGCCCCCTGGTAGCCCTCCTAGCATACTGACTGCACTTGCCCCCTGGTAGCCCTTGCTCCAGCCTTGATGTCTCAGTGTTGTTCGTTCCCACCCTCTCCCCAGCACAGCACAGAACCAGCTGCATCTAAAGAGCTCGGTGGAGGTGTGAACCCCACAGCCTTGCCCATACTTGCTCCAGGCAATACACAGCTGCCCCAGTTGTGCTGTGGATTTTGAGGTGAGCAGCAGTGTGCAGCAAACGCTGGAGTTACCGGGACTGGTGTCATGCTGTTACCAGTGGTACCAGTCTGGTGCCAGCCCTAGGCATCCCCACGGAGGTTCCCAGCAGTGTTTCATCTCCACCAAGGTCATCTCTTGGGAGCCATCCCAGCCCTTTCCTCGGTACTGGATTGCCTGTGGGTGGGGAAGGGTGTTCCCTGTCCCTCACAGCCCCCATAATGCCCTGGAAATCTGAAGCAGTGATGCTGTTCCTGGGCAAGGTGTTTGCGTGATACTCACCCGTTGCTGTTGGTTTTGGAGGTTGGTGTCACTAGAGCCGAAAAACCAATAAAAGGATGAGCCGCAGGACTTGAGAGAGAGAACCCAAATAGCAAATGCAGTAATTCCAAAGAATGCCCTGTTAGTGCCCAAATCACGCAAAGCCCCATTAACGAGGGAGGCTGTGCCAGCAGCCAGCCTGGCACATGGAGCGGGTGGCGCATCTCAACAGCAGGAACAGAGGAAGACTTGGTGTTACGGAACACAGACCAAGAGTGGAAGTGAGCAAAAGAGGTGGGACACGAGTGGCCTTTGGCATCCAGCTGGTCTGTGCCTGTCGGGAATTTATTTGGATCAGGGATGTTTTTAGCTGTGATGTTTGTACTGTCTGAAACATAGGGTATGGGGAGCTGTGCAGTGTAAGCATCTCCATCCCTGCTTGGAGAGGTGGAATCCTTTCTCTGCGATAGTTGTTCAGTTCTGAACAGCAGCTGCAAAAGCCAGGTGTTTTCAGATTCCCAGCTCTGGGCAGCTGGCACCCAGACCTGGCTTCAGAGCTCCTTGTGAGCTGGCTGTGAGAAGATGAGCGAGGTTGGAGCAGGCTGATGCTATGCCAGCCTTCAGCAGGATCCATGGATGACTCAGGTATTTAGGATACAGTTAGGCTGATACCAATCCCTGAGAGAGCAGTGGAATGCCTGACATAATCTGAATTAGTGGAGAATTAAAGGAGGGAAGTGGGTGCTGTGTGACGTAGTTTGATGGGATCTACTTTCCATGACACTGAGAACAGCTCTTAAGCAGTGGGATTAGTGAAAGGTATTATTATTAAATAATACCTTGAGGGTTCTTTATGGTATTTGAGTTAGTCCAGAGTGACCTCAGGAAGAAACTGGAAGAGTCAATGATCAACATGAGATGTGTGAAGTGGTGTAAGAACTGGGGTCTTCTTTGTGTAGTTGTGAATATAAACTGGGCTGAGGCACGTTTGGGGGGATTCCTGGAGATCCATCCTCTCCTGTGAGCATTTAGTGTCTGTAGTGGGTCCTGGAAAAATCGTCAAGAATGTTTCTCCCTGCCAAATCCAAGGTGGTGTGAGGCACTCAAAGCCATCCTCTTCTTCCCTGACTGCATGGGAAGTTGGTTTTGGTGCTGGGGGGTGTGTGTTTGAGGTCTCTTTTGTTGCTCTCTGTGGTCAGGTCAGGCAGGGGCCCCACTGTGAATGAGTCAGGCAGCTGGGACTCCTCAGACCCTGCCAGGTCTCAGTGTTGGTGGGGAGACACGAGGCGAGGGTTGCCTGATGGAGGTGGATGGTGTGGGGAGGCTGCTTCCAGCAGGGCTGCTCCAGGGGTCAGAGCTGGGACCCTTGTGCCAAAGTAGGAGCAGGAGACACCAAACCCTTGGCCAGGTTGGAACAGCCTGGAGCAGGGTCTTTGGCTCAGCATCCTTCAGGCTGGGGCTACCTCCGGCTCTCTCCAGGACCTGGGGGCAGCACCTGAGGTATGAGTGGGTTCATTGCAATGGATAGTCTCACCTACAGTGTTGGTGAAGGTGAGTTTCATGTGCCAGGTGACATTTACTTCTTTAACATCCCAAGGCTGGTATTTCCTTCTCTAAATCCATTGCTCATGAGCATCGAAGTTCCATATGGGTTCTGGGGCCTGTCCACCATGAGGGAGCTGGAGAAGGTTGTTGGGGTCTGGAGCACTGGAATCCCCCTGCTCCAGGTGGGATACAGGGGTATTACTAACACTGTTCTCACCACTGGCTCTTGTTGCTCTTGTTGTTTGCAGCAAAACAATCTCTGCCTGTGTGTGCAAATGCTGTTAGTCACCATGCTCACCTCAGAGGATGATGAGGTGGGAGCAACAGTAACACGGTGTTTGTTGGGGTGCTCAGGCCCACGTGAGCATCCTGTGTTGTTATCAGCCTCAGTAGCTTTTTAGCTTGTGTTTTGAAAATACTTCCTTTGCTTGCTCTGAGCAGGTTGTTCCTGAGCAGGTGCCTTTGGGAACAGGGAGGAAGAATGGGATCTTTCCATGGCTTTAATTGTTTTGCATGTTTCCTAGGGAGGGAGGAGTGGTCTTGGAGAGCTTTGGGAAGCACTGTTGGGAACATCCCTTTGGGATTCTGGGCTTTCTGTGGAGCTTGATGACCCTCCAGTCCTACCATTTGCTGGGGTCGGCTCTTCCCAAAATTCTTCTGCCATTGGTGTCTGCGATGCCGTGTGTGCAGAACCAGAAGGGAGAGAGGATGGGTGGTCTGTCCAGTCAGCACAGACCTGGCTTGGAGGCCCAGGGGCCATCTGCTGCTGGGGTGGGGGCGGGCTTTGCTTGTGGGCACAGAAATGTCCTGGATCTGCTGGGCGTATGAACATCACCACGGTGCGGTCACATCTGAAGGAGCTCCATGGTCCAGCTAAAGGACAGCTCTGCAACCATCCTTTGCAGGTTGCTGTGGAGTCTCTGCCTTTCTGTCAAGCCAGGAGGGAATTTCCAGCCTCCTCCATCTCCTGCCATGTTCTCCTCCTGACCTCCATGTGGATTTTCATGTCCTCTGAGTCCCATTGCTGCACCGTTCACTTCTTAGTTTCACCCGGTTGCTGTTTTTCATGCCATTTCTTTTGTTTGCTGCTTTTGGAATAAACTGGAGGATTTTCACTGTTTGAGCGATGCTTATGGGAGAGATTTTAGAATGAGGCTTGGGGACCTGTGGAGGTCTTCTTTAGTCCTCTAACCAAATTCTCATCTTGTCTTTGGGTTTCAAAATCCCAAGGAGATTTCACAATGTCTGGCCTAATCATGCTGATGCTGCTCATACCTGCATCACCAGTGGGGAGCTTGGGAATTGGGAACGTCCTGGTGCCTGGAGACAGCCGTATTCCATGGGAACATGTGTGCCTGGGAACAGCCTAGTGCCTAGGGACAGCCCGGTGCGTGGCTGGCAGCATGGCGGGGCTGCTCATGCCCTGCAGTGCAGGCACCAGACTATCTGCAGATTTAGTCGGGATACTGGTTTGGGCGTCTCTGCACACAGAAGTGCCCGGAGGTAGCTTAGGGAGCAGAAGTGATTGCTGCTGCCTTGATCTTGTATTACACCCTGTAGGTAATGTCCCAAAGTGTTATCTTCCAGGGCTTCCCTGAGGCACCAGGGTCTGGACCAGCTTAGGAAGCATCATCCCTGCATCTCTCATCCCTACATCTGTCATCTCTGCATCTGACTTGCAGCATGTGGGTGCAAGATCTGCAGCATGGCCACCCTCACAGGGTTCATGGCAGGATGCTCTCTTCGAAGGGCTGCCAGCAGTTTGATGCTCAGCTTCTCTCCTTGGTGGACAACAGCATGGCCATGCCCTGCGTGCATGGCTGTGCCCTGTTCGGGTGACATGGGCATGACCTCACGTGTGTGGGAGGGAGGCGTTTGCTTCAGTGCTGCATCCCGGGGTGGGGAGGGAGAAGGTGGCAATTTCCTCATCAGCAGCTCGAGGTTTGCGGCAGGACCTGAGCTGGGGGTGTGGAGTGTGGGAGGAGGGAGGGAGCTGATGCTGGAGTCGGGCTCTCCTGTGACTGTTACTTACTTCCCAGCTGGTGTTAACTCTCTGCTGGCTGGGCCTGTTCCTCCTCTCCATGGAAACTGTAGGGAACAACCTGCTTTGAGGCACCTCTTTCAGCAAGAGGCCTTGGAAAGTCAGTCAGCCTGTCAAGTGTCAAACGCAGGGCTCTGTGCTGCAAAGTGGGCGTGGGCACAGGGCATGAGGGTCCAGCTGGCAGTGAGGATCTGTGCCAGAGCTCGGACCTGGAGCAGTGCCTCATCTCTCCATCCCGAGACCCTGGGGATGTGCAGGGGCTGTGGGGCGGGTAGGTGTTTGTCAGTGGAGAGCAGGGGGACATTGTCTCTTGGGCCCAGGGTGCTTCGGGTGACCAGAAGGAGTCGTTGGGGTGCTTGGGGTGACCAGAAAAGGTTACCACAGTGGAGCTGTGTTCTGCGCAGTCGTGCTTGGCTGGATGCCGAGCCTGTGGCAGAACTCAGCGTGAACGTGTCTCTCTGCTCAGGGTCAGGGGACGCCTGTGTCTCCTTCTCCCTCCCCCTGTTTGGGCCGAGGATGTCTGTGGCTCCGTGCTGGCCCCGTGGGGCCAGCAGGCAGGGCCTGGCCCCCGCCACTGCCTCCAAGTGACGGTGCTGCTGACGCGCTGGCAGCGTGGGCTGTGACGTGGGGCTGCGGGGGCTGCGCCCCACGGCCGGGCCACCGAGCCTGCGCCCCGAGACGCTCTGGTTCGGCAGAGCCTCATCAGTATTCCTGGTGCATGGCTGAGCCGGCTGGAGCTGGTTTGCAGAGCCCGCTAAGCTCCAGCATGGTCCTGACACAGCACTCGGGGTCCTCCTGCAGCTGCCGGGAGCCTTGGCTGCCATCCCTGGCACTGCACAGAGCCCTCCTGCTCCACTGCTCCAGCTGGACAGCATGTGCGAGGGCCCTGGGTGCCCTGCAGCCTGGCACAGGTGCGGTGTTGTCACCTGTCCTGCAGCCTGTCCTGACTTTGTCCCTGGCAGGGGTGCGTAGCCTGGTCCGCTGCCCACGGTCCCACTGCCAGCAGGGCTGTGCAGGGCTGTCAGTCTTGGGCACTCACAGCCCTGGTAGCGCACAGGGCCTGGAGCTGGCTGATGTCTTCATGTCCTCCTGGTTTGCTGCTGGTATCTGCCCTCCATGCAGGTGCTGGGAACCATTGGGGCCATCCATGCTAGGAACCTCATCCCTCCCCCAGCTGCCAAAGCAATGCTGGTCCCTCACCAATGCTGGATGTGTGGGGCTGCAGGGGGGCCCCCAGATTCAGGCTCCTCTGCAGAGTGACAGTGCCTTTGAACCCAGGAGGGATTGTGAGTGCCCATGTCCCATCCTCCCATCTGGACATCTCCCTGGCAACAAAATCGCCCTATCTGCAGATCTCTGGAGCAGCAGTACTACAGGGTCTGGGGGAGCACAGGGGTACTAGTGCTGTTGGTTCTGGGGGAGCAGTGATACCAGTGTCATGGGGGCTGGGGAGCACAGTGGAGCATTTGATCCTTTTCCTTTTTGGGGCTCCACCCTGAATGTCACACCAGGGCCAACCAGCACTGGAATGTTCCCTGGCTCTTGGACTCTTACCACGCAGCTGTTGTTAAGCCTCTCATGGATTATATTCATTTCAGCCAGATGTTCATGGCCATAACGTTTGTACCATGCACATGACTCAAAGAAGTGCTGGTAAGGGACCAACTTCTGTCCCCAGGCAGCTGCTCCAGGTCAGATTGTCAAAGCCCAATGTCCCTGTTACTTCCCAGCACTTGGAGATGCTTCTGCAGCCCTGCATAGCCCTGAGGACTCTGGCCAAGCTGCTGCCCACCAGCAGCTTGTGAACAGGTGAGCTGTCACCTGTCATCTTCATTAGACATAGACACAGCTGCAGTCCAACCCAGTATGGTTGTGGTGTGAACTGCCAGAGAAGAGACGCATTAAAGGCATGTGGGGAGTTTCAGTGATGGCTGTCCTCAAACCCTGGTGTTTTCTGGTCTCGTTCTCAGAGCCGTTCCTCCATTGTTAGGGTGCTGAGGCAGTTGAAGCCCATGTGTTGCTGGGACTGGCAAGGTTTGAACCTGTCCTGGGGTATAGATTCCCAACCTGTGTGCAGGTGCCCTGCAGCCCTCAATCCCAGGACTTGAATCTAAGGCTCCATTTTAGCCTATTTTAGACGTCTTTGGTTCTTCCTGTAGGAATAATGTCAGGGAAATTATGTCAATATACTTATCAGTGTACATAGCATTTGGAAACCACAAAACAGCCTAATTAGGTAAGAACAGTGTTACGCTGTTACTGTGGTATAGACCAGTATCTTACTGGGATGCAGTAGGACAGGTGTTGTACCTGTATTCTTAGGCTGCCGGGGGTTCCCATTGAGTGTTGTGCCCAGGTGCTGGCTCTGTGTTTAAGAAAGGTGGAGACAAACGGCAGAGAATTGAAGGAATGCTTTAAAAACACAAACTTTAAAAATATGATCCCTAGTGAGACAGAGAAGGGATGTTGTCAGCTAAGGGGAACACACCGTATTTTTGAGTAGGTTTAATCAGAATTTGGATGGGGTCGCAGGAGGTGGAAGAGCTGGAGCAGGAAGGAGGTCACAGGTTGGAGGGGGCTTGAGGAGATCATAGTGCCGGAGCGGTCTTGGAGAGGTTGTAGGGATGGGTCAGACAGATCCTGTTGGGGGGATCCAGCATGTCCAGTCCTGCCTCAGCAGGCAGCACAAGGTGCATCATCCCTCCAGCAGACAGTCTGTGATTCAGCGACACCTCACAGCCAGAACCTGCCAGAATATTTAAAAAAGCTGAGACTCATGTGGAAGGGGAACCATCTGGTGCTGTTGGAGTGTGTGTTAAACCCAGGGTTTGGAAAGAGATGGATATAGACAGTCCCATCTCCGTACAGGAAGAATTTTCTGTCCCTGGAAGCATGGAGCTGTGCCAGGCATGGTGGAAAAGAGCTTGTGAGGGTCCTGACCTGGTTCCCTGCCCAGAGCCAGGTACCTGTGCCTGAGGTACCCCTGACAGGTCGGCTCTGACAGCCTGGTCCCCGCAGCCAGCCCTGTCTGGTGTTCAGCACTTGGGAAGACATTCCCTTGTAATTGCTTCCTGCAGAATTCCTCATTCTCGCTGCAGTGCGGCTGCTCCGGGAGATGGGATGGCAGATGCTGTGCATGCGGCTTGGATCCAGTCTGGCAGTTTGCGTGTTCCTGTGACCTTGGCACAGATGGCAGAGCTGCAGCTCTGGCAGGTTGGCAGGCGCCTTCTGCTCAGTCCCGGGCACAGGTGCCCGTTGGCTTGGGAGGGATGTGTCCATTGTCTGCCCGCGGGGCGCGGGGAGTGGCGGCTCTGAGCTGCTGCTCCTTGCCTTCCACAGCAGGTGCTGGAGAAGGGAACTGTTGCCGTAGGGCTGGTGCTGGCAGGTGCTCACACCTGAGGGAAGAGCAGGACACGAAGCCCCAAGAGAGGCTCTGGGTGGGACCTCTGCTCCTGCGTGCCACGATGGGGGTCTGTGGTACTGACAGGGATTGGAGGAGAGGTGGATGGTGGGGCCTGTGCGCTTAGGAGAGGAGGGAGAAGGGAGAGGAAGGGGCTTGGCTGAGGCAGCGGCTGTGCAGTAGGGAAGGGAAGAGCTCTAGGTGGGGTTTGACCACGACCAAGGCCTGGGTGCATCCAGAAAACTCGAGAGGTAGGATGAGGCCCGCTGTGGAGGGAGGAGGATGAGGGATGAAAGAGAAGGCAAAGTCCAAGAAGGTTATGGGGATTTGGAAGAGTCAAGGCAGCGGAGTCAAAAATTCCTGTACAAGAAGGGGGAAAGGGAGGTGCTGATATTAAGATGTTCCCTGGAGAGGCCTGGAGAAGCAGGAGAAGACCTGGGCTGGCTCAGCAGACAGGGCTTTCAGTAAGGTAAAAATAGTTTAAGCGAGAGTCGGGCATCTTTTTTTTTCCTCTCCAGAGGGAGGACAGATCGTACTTGCAATGTGAAGGAGGAAAGCCAGGGAGAGGGAAAAGATGTGGAGGAAAAAGGAGCAGGAGGAAGAGGAGGAGGAGGAAGAGAAGAAGAAGGAGGATGAGGAGGAGGGCCCTGGGGTGATGCTGGAGACAGGGAATGCAGGCAGCAATTGGCGGGTGCTGGGGAAGAGGTGAAGGAGGTACCACAGTCAGGACTTCAGTGGCCAGGAAGGAGGGTCAGAGCTTAGAGATGGTGGGTTTGGTCAAAGCAGGTGACTGCCCTGGAATGAGACAGGAGTGAAGCTCTGGCTGAGGTAGTCACACTTAACCTGGTGGCCTCTGCTTCGGGCTCGGGTAGGCTCTGAAGTCCGTGCTCCTGAATGTCTGTGCTCCCGGGTGTGGGTGCTCCGGGCTGCCCGGGCCCCTGGAGGTCCGTATTGACGGTACCCACATGTCCTTGAGCCCAGGGCGGCTGCTGAGGGGTTCGCTGCCCCAGGACAGGTTTGGGAAAGGTGAGAAGGCAGAAGGTAGCTGGATCTGGGTGCAGGGCCGGGTGCGGCCGGGGCCGG
>VZRX01018718.1:35797-73029 GCA_013398075.1 Notiomystis cincta
CCGAGGGAGAGGGCGACGGCCCCGATGAGGTGCAGCGCCCGCGCCCCAGCAGCATGACCTTCCTGCCAACCGCCCGGCCGCCCCACACCACCGAGAGCTCCGGCTTCCTCCGGGGGGGCTCCCTGTGGGGCAGCCGCCGCTGGAACTTCTTCGGGGGCAGCGGCTGGAGCGGCTCCAGCCCCAGGAAGAACTTCAGCTCCCTGCGGAAAAGCTTCAGTTTCCGCCTGCGCCGGGGCCATGAGCTGCGGCGGTCGGAGTCTGGGGGGCTTCTGCGCCCCACGCGCCTCCGCACCAAGAGCGAGGGTGATGCCAGCTCCCTGCACACCTGCCCCAGCAAGCGGGACCTGCTGTACCCGGAGCTGACCAGGGTCGGGGGCCGGCTGCACACCGACCCCGTGCAGACGGGGGGACTCTGGAAACTCCTCACGAGCCGCTTCCGAAGGCGAGAACGTGGCAGCACTGGCAGCATGTGCCCCAAGGATCCCCATGTCAGCGTTGAGCCTGTCCTCCTGGGCGGCAGTCCTCTGCAGGCTCTGGGTAAGTAAGCACAGGAGCAATGCTGGCCTGGAGAGAGCCCCCTGTGCTGCTGGGGCCTGCAGGAATGGGTGGCTGTAGCCTGTCTCAGCTGAGGTTCTGGGCTGTGCACTCGCGCCTGGTTCTGTCCCGGTGCTCTGCAGGGTTTGCATTGGGCTGCAGTGAGGTCGCAGGAGTGTTCACAGGGTCATGTCATACTCCAGTGCCCTGGGTGCTGCCATCGTCAGTGGTACTGGAGCAGCCGTGGTGCGGCTGCTTGGGAGGATGTGCTCCGGGGTCTGCTTCCTTTGCTGGCCACACACCTGGGAGTCAAGCACGTGTGTCGCATGCCCTACTTGCCCTGGTGGTGTCCCAGCAAGGGCGGGGTGGGCCAAGCCTTCCTAGCCCTTGTCCCGCAACATGGGTGGAATGGGGAGAGGAGTGCTCTGGTGGGCTCTCAGGCAAGTGGGACTGTTTGGGAGGTTGCCAGAGCAGAGGCACGGAGCAGCACAAGGGGTTGGGAAGGCCAGAAACGTGCCTGCACTCCCCTCTTGTGAGCGCCTGCCTTGTGCCAGGCCTTGTCTGGGGGATGCTCAGCCAGGGCCATCCATCCCTGCCAAGGTCCCCCACTGAGGTTGAGCGGAGACCATGCGTTGAGGAGCACAGGGACCCTCACCGGGTATGGGGCAGCCTGCAAGAGCAGGTGTGGCATTACCAGTGATGGGACAGGGGGACAGGACCCCCATGGGGCCGAGCATTCAGTGGGCACTGGCAGCTGAAGCAGCTCTGGGGTTTTCAACTCTTTGACGTTGTGGGAGTTCTCTGGCGCCTGGGCTTTGTGGGGCCTCAGCTGGGGCTGTGCTGGTTGTGCTTCTGTGCCCTGTCCCGTTCCTGGCCCTGTGGAAGGAGCTGCAGACGAGCCCTGTGGCCTGGCAGGGCCGGGAGGCGACAGCAGCATCCACAGCTTTTTAAGGCATGGAACGCATGGAGCTGGGGGCTGGGCCAGGCCGTGCCGCCTGCTCCCGGGGGGCCTCGCTGGGTTCTGTTGCTCTGTTCTGGATATGGGTGCTGTGGAGGCAATTCTCTGCTTGGCTTACGTGCCAGAGGGACGTCTTAGGGCTGGCGGGCTCTCCAGGGAACCCACGTGCTCCCGAGGAACCCAGTTGCTCCTGAGGCAGTGGCCGTCCAAGACGGCGTCCTCGGGAGTGCTGGGCCACAGAGATCAGCACAGGAGCAGCTCTGCAGCTGCCCAGGGGCTCCATCCTCTATCCCCTTCTGTCCCTCAGGCTCGCTGTGCTTCAGGGGAAGGTTCTGGAGGCTCCGGTGGGTGCAGCGGCTGCCCATGCTCCACGAGGCAAAGGGCTGGGGTGCTGCTGCGCTCCGGGGGTTCCGGTGCTGGCAGGGCAGCCCGGGCTGTGTGCCGGTGCCGGCTGGGTGGCGGGAGGTTCCCAGGAGAGGGGAGGCTGCGCTCATGGCTGGGGAATGTGGGTGTATGCGGGCAGGGAGGGCCGGGCCCTGCCCCTGCAGCGGGGGGCCTGTTCCTGCTTGCCGCTTCCAGTGGGAGCTGCGCCAGCAGCAGCCGGCCTGGCGGCCGCATTCCCAAAGAAGCAGCTCGGGTTGAGCTCTTGGTTGGCGTCCTTGCCTCTCACCTGGCTCCTCCATGAGACAGGTAGGAGCTCCCTTTGGATCTGTCTTGGGGAGACCCTGCTGAGTCTTCTGTGGGGAGTGGTGTGGGCGGCTTGGGGTCCCTGCAGCGGTGACCAGCCAGCTCATGCAGGACCACTGCTTGTCGCAGGGATTAGTGTTTGCCACTGTGGCTCGTGCTGGAGGCAGAGGCTCAGGGATGACCTCTCCAGGCTGCCACCGGCATTGTGGCTCCTGGCGGAGCCCTTGGTGCTGCAGAGCTCACACCGGGTATAGTCACACTTAGAACACCATTCATTACCTGCCTGGTACCTGCACAGTCCCTGTACCCACCAATCCTGTGTCCTCCTGGTGACAGTGAGGTGTGAAGAGCAGTGGTAAAGTCTGCAGAGCAAAGTAGCTGCTGCTTGTCCTCTCTTGTGCCCCATCTCCCCATTGTCTCTCTGCTCGTAATGTTGGTCCATGGCTTCCTCCAGTGGGAGCTGTGGGTCTCTGAGCCAGGGCCGGAGGGGCACAGCCTTAGTGCTGCTGCAACGGGGCTGCTCAGGAGGTCTCTGCCCCATTCCTGTTCCAGTCTTGCAGGCCCATGGTGTTCTAAACACCCTCTTGACGTCCCACAAACTTTGATGCTCTGTGTGGGAAAGCTGCTGGTGCAGCCCCAACTTGCCCTCCTGGGGGGTGCAGCTGCAGCTGCAGTTATCAGCACATGGAAAAGCTGGATGTAGGAGTCCCGGCAGAGAGCCAAGCCAACACTTTCTCTGTTTCCAGAACCTGGAGTGGTTTGTTTACAGCACACTGTGATACCCACCCAGCACCACAATCTGCATCTTGACATACCCACAAGAGCCAGGGGGATGCTTCAAGTGCTGATCCCAGCCCTGGAGGGGTTCGGCTGGGATTGAGCACATAGAGAGGTGGGGGGATTTCAGGGTTTGTTACCCAAAAAAGATGTAAAGAACTGATCCTTGTGTAATGGGGAAGGGAGGGCAACAACCCTTGGGACTAGAGAGCAAAGTCAACACAGAGTCTGGCCAGCTTGGACTGACCCAGGTAATTGTGGTCAGTGCTTCAGAACATTTCTAGGTATCCAGCTGTTGGCTCATGCCATTCGAAAGAGGCTCTCTAATAGGTATGGTTTTCGGAAAACTGGGCTGTTTTGGAACTGGAGTTGTCCCCGTGCATGGAGGGACTGTGATGGGTACAGCATCTCTGATGGCTCAGGAAGCATTCCTCACCTAGGTGAACAGCATGGAGCTGTGTCAGGGAGGTTTAGGTTGGATAACAGGATAGAGTTCTTCGCCCAGAGGGTGGCTGGACACTGAGCGGGCTCCTCAGGGAATGGTCCTGGCCTCAGGGCTGCCAGAGCTCAGGGGGTGTTTGGACAATGCTCTGAGGCACAGGGTGTGATTTTTGGGGTGTCTGTGTGGGGCCAGGGATGGGACTTAATGATTGATCCTTGTGGGTCTCTTCAAGCTCAGGATATTCTGTGATTCTGTGATCACAGCCATGTCCCCTCTCCCAGAGAGATGCCTTGCTTTTTGAGGTTCTTCAAGGTACCTCCCTTTACTCCCATGTGTGGAATACTGATGTGCAGGGCATGTGAGGGAAGGCTTCTGAGAGAAGACAGGGGCTGTTTTCTCATGGATTGGGTGAAGTTTGCATAGTGAGTTGGGTAGGTCATGATAAATATCACCTCGTGTTGGTACTTGCCTTGGTTCAGCTGGGAAGGTTGGTGAGAGGCAGAGGTGTCATGGTGGGGTTAGACATGCCTTGGATGCTGAGGCCAGTCTGGTGTCTGCACTTTGGAAAAGCTTGAGAGTTCTGGAAGGTGTCAGGGAGGGAGCTGTTGGGTCAGTACTCTGGAGGGCTCAGTTCTTAGGACAAGATCAGAGGCCGTGTGGTGGGTGCAGAGGTGTCTGAGTGCCGTCACGGGCAGCCTTAGGGAGAGGGAACCCTGTGCCTTCAGTGTTCACCTGCCAGTACTCGTGGGGTTGCACAGCTGGAGCCAAGGCACATTTGGAACAGGTTTTTGCTGGTGAGATAGATCCCCACGGAGTGCTGTGATGGGAGGTTGTGAGTTACCTGTCTCTCCGTATCACTCTGTGCTGGGTTTTCCCTTCCAGCAGCCTCTGTCCTACCATCACAGCAGGATTTAGTCTGGGTCTTTGACAGTGCTTGGATACGGGCTGGAGAGCAGCAGGTGCCAAGAGGTTGAAATGCCTGGATCTTCCAGAGTCTGCACTGACACTCAGAGCACAGTGGCACCAGCTGCTGCTGCCCGTGGCATGGTTACAAGGCAAGGGTGGCAGTTCCCAGTGCCCTTTCCCAGAGAGACGCAGCATTGTCTCCTTTTGTTGCTGCAGAGTGTTCAAAGCTCTGCTGAGATAATCCTTGCCGAGATCATGTCCTGCAGTAGATTCCCATGCTGGATCAGTGCGGACTGGAACACTGGCTATGCCTGTCCTTGACCTGGAGAAATCTCCCTCCTGCCAGCATTGCTGGAGTAGAGGCTTTACCAGCCTGGCCTAGGAGGGGTGGCTGTGCCCAGGAAGGGTGGCTATGCCCAGGCATGCTGCCTCTGCCTCCCTTTGATCTGTGTGTGTGGTCAGGTGGGTCCATTTGTGTGGCCACAGTGGTGGCCACAAGTGGCCTCGGTTTGTGTGGCCTCTGCTGTGTTTGCGCAGCCTCTGACCTGGTTTCAAGGCTGGGTTTAGTGTCCAGGGTTGCAGTGTCCAAGGGAGTTCCACCATGGCTTGGAAAATGAGTTGGATAATTATTAGTTGCTGTGTGGGGAGACCAGATGTGTCTGGCACTGGTGCTTGTGGAGCACAGGGTAGATGAACCTGCTGTGCATCATCCCGTGGAGGGAGCATGTGGGGTGAGGAGTTAAATTTGGCCAGCCAGCCCCTTTCTCCTCCCAGCTTCCCTGCGGCATGTGGGTGCCAGGAGGGGCCTGTAGCTGAACCCTCTCCAAGCTGTCTTCAGGGCACACGGAGCCACGGTGTCTGAGCTCTGTGATGGAGGGTGCTGATCCTGCCTCCTCGGTGCATGACACTGCTGTCCCACAGCTGGGGTCTGGTCTGTAGGTCCTGAAGGTGTCCAAGATCACCAACTGACCAAGAGACATCAGCTACAGAGTGCCTCCTTTATGTCCTGTCTGCTCTTCTGCCTGGCACGGGCTCTGCCCACTCCACCTCCCAAATTTCCACCTTCTTCAGTAGAGCTGCCTATGCCAGGAAACATCTATCAACAGAAGCTCCTGGGGAGTAACAGAATTGGCCTGAATCTCCTTTTCCCAGGCCAGTCTGAACTGATCTCCTCTTGTATGGATGTGTCGTGGAGCCAAGGATACTGTTGGGCTGTGCTGAAGCTCTTGGTATGACAGTGGTTCCCTGAGCCCACTGCTTTGGCTTTGGAGGTCAGGTACACCTGGGTGAGATGTTGAACTGCAGCATGGACAGCCTGGTCCCCTCTGTGTGATTAAATAACAAAGAGAAGATGCAGGAAGATTGACCAGCTGTATTTTCATCTGGAATTGCAGGTGATGAGTCCAGTTCAGCAGTGAAGCTGTCCCGTAAATCATGACTCCCTGATGCTACATGAACCCCAATGCTCAGTGGGAGATCAGCAAGTGTCTCCTGCTGGAGACAATCCCTGCTGAACAAGCTGGCACCAGGGCCCAGGTGCTGTGGGGAAGGTGCTCTGCTCACCTGCCTGCCGGGATTTTGGATGGTGCCTCAGCCCCAGTGAGGTTGCCTGTGGCTAGCCATGTGCTTCCACATGGTTACAGCTTCACCCAGGAGATGATGGGGATCCGTGCCTGTTCCAGTGGGGTGCAGTGCCTGAGGGCTGGGCAGCCCTACAGCCCCCGGCTCCCCATGGTGGGTGAGGAGGGTCTGGAGGCCCGGAGGGAAATGGGGAAGGTCTGGCAGCCACAGAGGGAATGGTGCTGTTTGAGGGGGGCTCCATCTCAGTCTGCTGCTGTGGACTTGGACCTTTCCTGATGCTCTTGTGTGTAATAGCCACAGCGACACACAGGGTGTATAATGTCACACTGATGGGATTCACAGCCATGAATGCAGGGACTTGCCATGTTTTGAATTTTGACAGCCAAGGATGAACACTTGTATGAGCAGAGTTGATATTGGGGTCATGTCACTGGTTTTCAGCAGCCAGCTGCTTGGTTTGTGGTTGGTTTGGGTTGAGAAACTGCTCATGAAGTGCCCTTTAGCAGCTCTGTGGGTTGATCCATGCCTGCCCACGCACTGCTGCGGGAGCTGATGGCAGAGGAGGGAAGCAAGCACAAGAAATCATGGGGGGAGAGGCTCTGTGCCTGGGGGTGTCTGAGACTTGGGTGACAGAGCTGTCCCTGCAAGTGTTGGTGCTGGTGACTGCAGGACACAGGGTCCAGGTGATGTGAGAGATGTCTTTGTGTCTGTGGATGGCTCATCTGCACAGATGTGGGTCCCTCAGCTGTCGGAGTGGTGTGCATGTGTAGTGCATGTCCCTTGTATTGTGAGACAAGGGTGATTGGCATGTCCTGGGGCAGAGCAGGGGATGTGAAAAGGACCAGGGGACACTTAGAGTGACAGACTGTAAGTCATATAGTTGTGGCATGGACCCCAGCCTGACGTGGAAGTGGATCGTGCTCCAAACCTTTAGGCTTTCCCCGACTGGCTGATAGTCACAGAATCATTGAGGCTGGAAGGAGCCTCTCAGACTATTGAGTCCACCCATGTAGTGCCATGGCCACCCCCAACCCATGTCCCCAGGTGCCACATGCATGGGGCTTTTAAATCCCTCCAGGAATGGTGACACCACCACAGCCCTGGGCAGCCTGTTCCAGGGCTGCACAGCTGGTTCAGGGATGAAATATTCCAGTATCAAACCTAAACCTCCCCTGGTGCAACTTGAGGCCATTTCCTCTTGTCCTATCAAGTCTTGATGGCCTAGAGTACCTTGTCCAGGTAGCAGGTGGGCAGCTTCCCCACATGCCTCAGAGTGCAGGGAGAGAACACAAGCCTGCTCTGGAGTGTGTACATGCATGGCCTCTTTGCCTCCCAGGCACTGCCCTCTTCATCCTTAGTCAATCTGTGCAGGAGGAAACTGCCTCCGGCTCAGCTAATGAGGCAGGAGAGAGGGTGGGGGCAGTGTGAAAGTGCTGCTCCAGACAGGTGTTCAGAGTCATGGTGTGATGGCCACCTGAACAAGAGGTGTGTCTGTTCACCGTTGAAGGGTTGGTGTATGCAGGTCTGGCCCAGGATGACAGGGGCACACAGGGGTCTTCTGCTCCTGACACCTGTGACCTTGGCTCCAGAAGAGGCCTCAGAAGGACCACACCCCTCCCTGATGTGCAGCTGTGTAACTTCCAGGCGATTGTGAAGGAATGGAGACTCCAGCTGCACCGTGTAAAGTGGTGCTCGAGCCCTGGCGTGGTGCTGAGTGGAGACAGTGGGTGCAGGCAGTGTGCTGGGCTGTGTTGGGACCTGTGGGCTGTGCTGGGACCCCTGGGCTGTTGATGCCACATGTGCTGGGTGGGTCAGCAGGAGCAGTGGATAGCCTGGGCTGACATTCAGGCCTGGCAGATGCTGGAGCAGGTGGACAGATGTGTGGGCTGTGCCTGGTGTTCGGGTAAGTTGTGCCAGTGGGAGTGAGGAGCGGGGAGTGTGTTGTGTGGCTGAGTACAGTCCTGTTTGCCTTGTGTTTATTTGAGTTAAGGTTTACTCAGGCGCCTTCTCAGCAAGTCAGAAATCAAAGTGTTGCAAACTCTTGAACCAGGGTTAAAAACCAAGCAAGGATCTGTTGGGACAGTTGGTGCAGGAGGCATCTGGCAGCTGTTGGGACAACTTGTCCTGGTCATCCTTGAGCAGATCCAGAGAGAGCTCAGCCTGCCCTCTCCAGGGCTCTCCCTGCCTCTCATCCTTCCCAGGGCTGATCACCAAGTGTGTCTTCCTTGTGCTCCACTCAGAACCCGCTAAAAACCTACTGTATGTAGTGAAACAGTGTGAGTGTGCAGTGCCTGCTCCCATCAGGGAATGCTGGGGACAGAGAAGGCCTGGATGGTGCTTTATCTGCCACATTACCTGCCAAAGAGGCTGAATGGGGCAGAAGTCCCAAGTGGAGGTGACAGCTTTTTTTAGACCCAGTGATGCAGTTGGAAATACAGGTGTGCTGTTACCTTTTGGAAAGGGCTCAAGAATGTATCATTTTCCTTCTGACTGACAAATTTTTTTAATAAAAAACTTACCTCTGCCTAAAAAAAGGAAAGGGCAGGTGAAAGACACCGCAGAAAAATGATTCCTCAGGATGGCTATAAATAACCTGGTGTTCCTGCAGCAGACCTCGGGATTATTTGTCTGTATCTCCTGGAAAAAGAGTGTTCCTAAATCAGCCATCAGGTAAACTCCAGGTAGGAGCACCCATGTTCTCACCTTTCTTGAACATGATGGGTGAATGTCATGGCCTGTGGGTGCTGGTGGCTGCACAAAACCGGCCAAGGGCACAGTGCCAGGTCATGGTTTGTTGTCTCGTGCTCCCTGAGCAGCTTAGCCAGCCCTCTGGCAGTGGGAGTAGGAGTGGGCTCTTCCCCATGGCCTCTGGCTGCCCAGTGAGCTGAGAGACATGAGATGAAGCTTTAGCCTGGAGGTGGAGGAAGGGCTGGTGCTGTTGTTTGTCCAGCCTCCCCTAGGGAGTTACAAGGGCTGGGGTGAGGGCAGGCGCTGGTGGGCTCTGGCAGGGCTGTGGAACCCAGTGCTACCCCCAGTACAAGACAGATGCTCTGAGGACTGGAGCCCTTTTTCTCTGGAGCCAGGCTGGGAGAGCTGGGAGTGTTCACCTGGAGAGGAGAAGGCTCCAGGGAGAGCTCAGAGCCCCTGCCAGGGCCTGAAGGGGCTCCAGGAGAGCTGGAGAGGGACTGGGGACAAGGCCTGGAGGGACAGGATACAGGGAATGGCTTCCCACTGCCAGAGGGCAGGGCTGGATGGGATATTGGGAAGGAATTGTTCCATGTAGGGATGCTGGGGACTGCTGGAGCAGGCACTAAGAGTTGCAGTTGTGGAGTTGGGGTTGCTGGGGCAGATCTGGAACCACCCTCCCTGTGGCCTTGGGTGATGCTGGAGCAGTGGCCATGCCCAGGTCACCGTGTTTGATTGTTGCCTGCTTTTGTGTCTGGTGGATTTGCTGCTTCCCTTCTGAGCCCATCTGAGAGTCCCATTCCTGCGATAGTCTGTGGCCACAGATTTGGCAGGTTTATTATAGGCTCCGGAAGATGCAGAGCTCCCACAGGTTCCTGGTCTCCAAAACTCCTTTCTGTGTGTGTGTGATAACATGCAGGAGGTGCTGCTCCTATGGGTCCTGCCCTGGAGCTGGTGTTGGATGGCAGGTCTGACCTCGCCAAGGTGAGTGAGGGACTAAGGTTTGTCAGAAGGGGCTGCTGGCTGCTTCTGGTGCTCAAGGTCCTCCAGACTCCTGCTCCTCCTCCGGATGCTCTGTGGCAGGATGGGGCTGTTTCCTCAAGCCATGCTGGATTGCCTCTGTAAACCTATTGCAGCATGCTGCCAATTCCATAATATGCAATAATTAATCGTGTTTGTATTCAGTCAGGAACATGGCTGATATCCTGCCTGCCGCATCCTGAGGGCAGGGCTCGGGGTGCTGGCTTGTGCCCTCAGTTCTGGGGTCTTGTGTAGCTGGTGCTCCCCAAATGGGTGTCTGGTCCCTAGTGCTTCCCTTGTCCTCCATGCCTTGGGGCAGGGGATGCTAAAGTGGTTTTTGTGCTCCTGCAGGGCTGGAGGGAGGGTTCCAGCCAGTGGTACCTGGCCTCTTTGCTGCCATAGTGCTGCTGCCCTCGGCTCAGCTGCTCCTCCTCACCTGGGGCTCCAGCTGCGTGTTGGGTCCTCGCACAGCTCCGTGTCTCCGGAAGAGGTAGAAGGGAGAGAAGAACCATATACCTGCCTGAAGGGAGTAGGGAGAGTGCAGCAGGATCCTTGCTGGGATCTTGAGGGCAACCTGATGATTTCTCCCTTCTGTCTGCAGATTCCTTTGTGAACAGCCAGGAATGGACCCTGAGTCGCTCGGTGCCTGAGCTGAAGGTGGTGAGTACTTGTGGCTTGTGCCTGGGATACCCCTGATTCCCCAAATCCTCAAGAAAATCTCGCATTTTCGTGTGGCCAAGTGGAAACACACAGAGGCTTCAGTCTCAGAAGGGAGAGAGGGACTGAGGCTGCCACTGTACCAGGGAAGGACCGAGGTTTCTCGGCAGCTCATGCTGATAGGGGTGAGCCAGAGGTTGTTGATCTGGGAGAGCAGTTGGATGTGAAGGTGAAAAGGCACCATTTGGGGCACTCAGCCTCCCTGCTGGCCCTGGCAGAGTTGTGATGCCTGTCTGAGTGCTGCTGCTCAAGCTGGTGCAGCAGAAGCAGCTGCAGATCCCAGGTGGTGGTTCAGGTACAAGTCCCTGGTGGTCACCCCCAGAGCAGCCATCCTGGCATGGGAGGTGTCACTGCTCCTTCAGAGCCTCACTGATCTCAGCTCTGCACTGGCACTCCTCCTGCCTCTGCCGAGGTGTCCCTGCCCTGGAGGGGTGCTGGAGGATGACACTCACCTCTGTCCTGCCAAACTGAGGCGATGAGGCTCCCCAGGTCTGTCAGCACAGGATGGCTTTCCCCGGGACACACCATTGCGAGGCTTCACCAGCTCCCCGTGAGGTGTGGTCTCTGTGGTCAGGGGGCTGTCCCTGACCCCCTTGCCTCTGGCACAACCCCTCCAAGTGGGACAGGGTCTGGGGTGGCCAGGAGGTGGAGTTAGAGTGGACAGGATGCTGCAGTTCCTCCCTCTGCTCTTCCTGCGCTCTTCGTGCAAGCCCTCAGCTCCCTTACAGGCTCCTGTTGTGTGTCCTTCAGCTCTTTCTTCCTCTCAGCTTTTGCAAGATTAGCTTTTTCAATATTAGTCCAAGAAACAAAAGAACAAATTCTTCTTGCAAAACATTCCAGCACCTTCCTGCTGCAGTGTCTGTTACCTCCACTTAAGTGAGAATCAAATGAAACTTTGAGTATTCATTTGTTAGTTTACCTGTGAAGTGCATTTTAAAAAACATTCTCACAGCTGTTTGCGTGTTGCTGCCTGATACTGAGGCTCTGAAAGGCTGCAAAGCCGTGCTGCCAGCTAAACCATCCCAAAAGCTTTTAGTTCTTCCTCAAGTAGCACAGCCCTTTCCCCAGGTTTGGTGTGACCTCTGGGGATCTCTGTTGCTCTGGGGTTTCATCAGGCCAAAGCAGCTCTTCCAAAAGCCTGGAGACGTTTCAGAGTCCTAGTTCAGAGTTACAGAATCATTTGAATTGGAAAAAACCTTTGGAGATCGTTGAGTCCAGCTGCTTCCCCAGCACTGCCAAGACCCTCACTACTGACTGTGTCCCCAGGTGCCACATCCACATGGCTTTAAATTCCCCCAGGGATGGGGACTCCACTCCTGCCATGGACTGCCTGTGCCTGGGCTGGACAGCCCTTTCCAGGAAGGAATTTTCCCAAAACCCAGCTGAACCTCCCCTGGCTCAACTCAAGGCTGTTTCCTCTTGTCCTGTCCTTCTTCCCTGGGAGCAGAGCCCAACTTCTCCCTGGCTGCCCCCTCCTGTCAGGGAGTTGTACAGAGACACAGGGTCCCCCTGAGCCTCCTTTTCTCCAGACTGAGCCCTTTTCCCAGCTCCCTCAGCCACTCCTGGGGCTCCAGCCCCTCCCCAACTCTCTTCTCTTCCCTGGACACACTCCAGCCCCTCATTGTCTTTCTTGTCATGAGGGGCCCAGCACTGACCCCTGCAAGAAACGTTGCCAAGCTTTACTTTCTCCCCATTTTCAAGCAACTCTGTGTCCTCTGTCTCTCCCACAGGAGTTGAGGGTCTTGCTGCTCTCCCTGCTTGTGTTCCCAGGCATTCAGGATACTTTCTCCAAGGTTTTTGAATAATTTGATGTATTTAAGATACACTCAGCAGTTTTCCCTCCCTCACTTTTCCCCCAAAGCTCCCTCCCAGTGCTGCAGGCCAGGAGGAGGCTGTGACTGAGCAGTTCTTGCAGAGGGGCACTGATGGTGCCTCCTGGCAGGACTTGTCCCCTGGACTTGGCACTGGGCAGTGCCAACTGCGTTCCTGCATTCTCCCAAAAATCGTGGAACAGAGGTTCCCACAGTGCTTACACACCTTATTTGGCTCCAGTTTGCTGCCTCTCGGGGGCTGTGTTCCTCAGAATTGTCAGTTCTGTGGCTGGTTTGAAGCTCCAGGTGAGCTCAAGGACATGGCAGAGCAGCAGGATTTTGGTGAGATGCAGGTCAGGGTTTGTACTATGAGGAAACAAAGTGTGACTGTAGCCTCCATCCAAGTTTTAGAGCTAAATGCCATTGGAGTGTTTGTATTTGGCGTGGTATGGCACCCTTGCTGCTGGGTGGCCTCGGAAGCTGCTCCGTTGACAGAGGAGCCGTGGCCAACCTGGCACTGAACCCCTGAGCTGCCTGCCTGGAGCTGAGCTCTCCAGAGTTTCTTCTGTGAGATCTTCTTTAGTACTCCCACCTGGAGTGTGTGTCCATGTCAGGGGCCCCCAACAAAACTTAGACATGGACCTGGAGTGAGTCCAGAGGAGACCATAGAGATGCTCTTGAGGGCTGAAACCCCTCTGGAGCCAGGCTGGGAGAGCTGGGGGTGTTCAGCCTGTAGAAGAGAAGGTTCTGGAGATCTTAGAGCCTGTTCCAGTGCCTGAAGGGGCTCCAGGAAAGCTGGAGAGGGACTTGGAACAAGGGCCTGGAGTGACAGGACAAAAGAGAATGGCTTCCCATGGACAGAGGGCAGGGTTAGATGGAATACTGGGAAGGAATTTTTCCCTGTGAGAGTGAGGAGGCCCTGGCACAGGGTGCCCAGAGAAGCTGTGGCTGCCCCTGTATCCCTGGCAGTGTCCAAGGCCAGGCTGGACACTGGGGCTTGGAGCAGCCTGGGACGGTGGAAGGTGTCCCTGCCCACAGTGAAGGGTGGCACTGAATGAGCTTGAAGGTCCCTTCCAACACAAACTGTTCTGGGATTCCATGATTCTGTGATTATCCTGGTTAGACCCCAGAGGCAGGGAGGGCTCAGGCAGGGGATGGGCTGTTCCTGTCGTCCATAGCACGGGCGCAGGGTTGGTGCAGCCCCCGGCTCAATGTGGCTCCGGAGAGGCGGCTGCAGGACAGGCAGGGCTGCAGGACAGGCCGTGTTCTCTGCTGTCACCTGTGGTGTTCTCTGCTGTCACCTGTGGTGTTCTCTGCTGTCACCTGTGGTGTTCTCCGCTGTCACCTGTGGGAAGGCGCTGTCAGGATCTGTAGTTGCTCTGCGAGGTGACAGACGAGGCAGTGGTGTGAGCGGCCCGGGCGTGCCCATGGGAGCCCGTTGATCAGTGCTCTCTGGTCCTGCTGCGTGCTGGCTCCATGGGCACAGGAGGAGCTGGTGAACACGGTGGTGTCCTGCGCTCTGGTGGCGTGGTCTGTGCTGTCAGAATGCCGGCAGCCACAGGGCTGGTGCCTCTCTGCTTCTCACGGGGAGCGTGTGCGTGGCCCAGGGCAGGACCCTTGGCGGGACCCAGGGCAGCAGGAGTGTTTGAGTGCCCGGCTGAGAGCTGGAGAACCTGCCTGGTGGTGACTCACCTGCCAAGCTCATCCCTGTGCCTGGAAAAGTTCTGCTGTAAACTTCCGTCGTGGCAGAGCCACTCCTGACCCCATGTCTTGCAGCACTGGTGTGGCCATGTGAGTGCAGCTGTACAGAATCACAGAAGTATTAAGGCTGGAAAAGCCCTCTAAGATCATCAAGTCCAACCATCAACCAGCAGCACCACCAACACGTTCACCACTAAACTATATCCTCAAGTGCCACATCCACATTTTTTGAACGCTTCCAGGAACAGTGACTTGGTTCACCTTCAGCTGAAGGTGACCCCTTCCTGTTTTGTGGAAAAATTTACCTGATATCCAACCTAAACCTCCCCTAATGCAATTTGAAGATGTTACCTCTTGTCCTGTTGTTAGTTACTTGGGAGCAGAGCCCAGTCCCCGCCTGGCTGCACCTGCCTGTCAGGGAGCTGTGGAGTGAGAAGGTTCTCCCTGAGCCTCCTTTTCTCCAGGCTGAGCCCCTTCTGCTCCCTCAGCTGATCCTCATAGACTTGTGCTCCAGACTCTTCAGTACAGACCTGGTCCCATAATTCAGTGGCATTAAAAGGTCAGGAAGACACTAACAACGGGCAGAGCTGGGCTCTCTGACTGACCCATTCCAGTACACCCATCTGCATTTCATCGCAAATCTGATGGTGCTGCAGTCAGATGTGCTTTCACCCAATTAAATTCGGTGCTCAGTGGCTTTATCCTTCAGTTTGGTTGAACACTGGTGCTGGGTGTTTTCATGGGGGTGACACCATCGGCTCCGCTGGGAGATGCACGTAGTGCTGCCGTGGTGCTGGGGCCTCAGACGTGAGCACATCCTGGGCCTGTACCCAATGTCTAGCTGGTCTCTGCTCCCATTCTACTGGCAGCTGCTGTCCAGAGCTGCACACCCCAAAACTGGAGATGTGTGGGCTGAGAGAAGAAGATTTTCTCCTTCTGAGTTGACTTGAGATGGCAGGTGTTCCCTGAGGAGCAGAAAAGCTGTGGGAAGAGCTGATGTAGCTCTGACAGGGCTGTGCCTGTTCAGGTGAGGATGAGAGTACTCCTTGCCCTCTGTCCAGGTGGCTGTGCCCCAGTTTCAGCTGCTCTCTGCCCAGCTGAGCCCAGTCAGTCCCCTGGCCTCTCACCAAATACTGGACTGGGTCATACCATCCCTGTGTCCTGTCAGGGACACCTCTGCCTCTCATCAGTGTGTGGTGGTGCCACCTCCCAGGGATGGCCTCGTGTACAGGGACACATGCTGGGTACATGGGTGACACGTGCTTCTGTTCCAGGGCATCGTGGGGAACCTGTCCAGTGGCAAGTCAGCCCTGGTGCACCGCTACCTGACCGGCACCTACGTGCAGGAGGAGTCTCCAGAGGGTAAGGTCTGCTTCCCAAGTGCCTGGGGATGGGCTGGGTCCTCACTCCTCTCCGTGCTGCTGAAGGTGATCCCAGTCCCTGCACCCCCTTCACCACTGCTGTGGGGTTTTACAGCTCCCTGGCCCTCGTTTGGGGTGTCCCCTGCTTGCACCCTCCTTACTGACCGGCAGCTTTGCTCCCCCAAGGTGGCCGCTTTAAGAAGGAGATCGTGGTGGACGGTCAGAGCTACTTGCTGCTGATTCGAGATGAAGGGGGCCCCCCTGAACTCCAGGTAGGAGACCTATCCTCCCTGTGGTCCCTTCCCAGCCACCCTGTTGAAGGGACTGGGGGGAGGTGTGTGTTGGCTGAGCCCTTGTGTGGCTGCCCTTGCTGGCTGCTCTGGGCCTGGGTCTCCAGCTGCTCATCCGCGCTGTAATCCTGCCGCGTCTCTTCAGTTCGCTGCCTGGGTCGATGCAGTGGTGTTTGTCTTCAGCCTGGAGGATGAGATCAGCTTCCAGACCGTCTACAACTACTACCTGCGGCTCTGCAGCTACCGGAACACAGCCGAGGTGCCGATGGTGCTGGTGGGCACACAGGGTGAGAACGGTGCCCGGGCTTCCCCCACACCCCCAGCCTCAGGCAGGAGTGCTGGTGTCGTGTCCTGCTGGCCCGAGAGCGCGGGGTGCCAGCCCTGTGCGCACGTGGGGGATCCTGGTCTGTGAGCCGTACATGGGGCTGAGGGATCATGCTAAAGCCCTAGCCCAGGCCCCGAGGAGGGAGTTCCTGCTCAGACCTTCTCAGCTGCCCCATAGAGAGCTGTGTCATTCCATGGAGCCACTTTCCTGTTGGAAATGGCATGATAGCTACCCTGGTGCTGCCTCCCCCATCTCTGCCAGAGCAGGCAGGAAGGGAGCCTGGGGCTGAAGAGCTTTCCGTGTGACAGTAAGAGAGCAGGAGCAGAACATGGATATAGGGAAAAACTGTCCTGGCAGGACAGTTCCTGAGCACTGTGTGACCTGTTCCTGGCCAGGAAGAAGTTCTGAGGCCAGGAAGACAGGCAGGAGCAGTGGGAGGGAGTCACAGGTGGTCTGCTCCAGACCCCGGTATTAAAAGCAGAACAAAGTTGTTAAACTTTGGATATTCAGAGATCGTGGAATGAATTTTAGGACTAAGTGATTTTGGCTCAGGAATGGGGTGGCAGCATGCACTGTGGACGCCCAGGAGCAGGACAGATAATGGGGTCAGTGGTCACTGTCATCCCAGCCACAGAACCAGGTGAGGTCCCAGCCTTGGTACAGTCACAAAACCGTCTGGAGAACCTGAGGAGGGCTTCCTCACAGTGCCAGTCCCCGTTCTCCTACCCCTCCTGAAAGTAGCCCCTGGCTTGTCTTTAAGGGAGTTGGATTCTTCTTTGGAAGGAAGTTTTTCCAAAACAAGCAAGCACTTGGTAGCTCTCTGGAATACAAATTGAGCCTGTATTTTAGAGCTGTCCAGCAGTGCCTTGGATGTGGGGACATCCCAGCAGAGTTGACTTTCTCATTAAACCAGGAGGATTTCTCCCTTGGCTTCTTTAACATGTAGGGCTTGGCCATGAGCCCTAAAATGGTGGAGACTGACAAATCCATTTTATTTGGCAGCTGGGGCTGCCTGGCCTTGGTCCCCACACCTCCCAGAGGTGTTCTGCCTCTGTCTACTGAAACGTCTGTGGCTGGGTGGTTTGGGAAATTGAGTCAGGTTCATTTACAGAGATTCATCAGTTTTTTGTACAAATGTGCGACTTTGTGATCGCAGGCATTTATGGGGCAGTAATATGGAGATGGTTTCTCTGTGTGAAGAGAAGGAGGGAGGCCAGAAGTGTCGTGGGACCTATGGATAGGTGGGACAGGGTCCTTGCCTTTCAACCCCTGTCCCTTTGGTTTGCAGATGCAATCAGCGCCACCAACCCCCGCGTCATCGATGACTCCCGGGCACGGAAACTCTCCAATGATTTGAAGCGCTGCACTTACTACGAGACCTGTGCTACCTACGGCCTGAATGTGGAGAGGGTCTTCCAGGATGGTAACTGCAGCCACATCAGAGTGTCCAGGCAGAACAGGGCAGCAGTGTGGTCTCACAGAGGAGTTTGCACTGCCCTTGGAGAGGGAAAGCAGCACCTAAACAGCTGGATGGGGCAACTGTTCCTCATGGGAACAGTGTGAGAGAGCATTCCTGCCTAGGTGTGGAGAGGGGTCTGTAACATAGTGATGCTGAAGGGCACAGGGAACCTCCACCTAGAGTTTGCAGTCTGCTTAAATAAACTGGGACCTTGTCCTGAAGGGGATTGTGTGTTCCCTCTGGTGACAGGACAAGAGGGAATGGCCTGAAGCTGATGGGATGAGGTGTTTCTGGAGTGGGTAAGCAATTATTCTTAGTGAACACTGGGGTCATGATGCAGCTGGTTTGGGATCTTGTGGAGTCCTGGCAGTCAGAGACTCTGTGAGGACCTTGCCACACATGGCAGTCCAGTTTCCATCAGGCTTTGTCTTTATATGACTTCTTCCACACAAGCCACCATCCTGGATCCCGGCAGACCTACCCCAGGGAGACTGGGAGGGATGTTCAATTCCCACAGCTGCTTTCAGTACCGAGGTTGCTTGCTTGCTTGCACTGTGTGGAGTGTGTGCTGCACCTCCGTTTCCAGAGAGCCCTTCCCTGCCACTGTCCTGGGTCACAGCCAGTGGCTGCTGACCTCTTTGGGGAGCAGGTCAATGAGGTGGCACGAGAGCTTGAGGGAGTGACCACCCTGCCCCTTGGTGTTCACAGACAGCTCTTCTCACACATGAACATGGTGTTGCAGAGTGTGGGGGATGCTCCAAGATGGAGAAACTGGGATCTCCACCAACTGCATCGGGATTCTCCAAGGGCTGGGTAGCCCTGGCTGTTGTGCCACTGCAGCTCAGGCAGGAGCAGCAGAGACCCTGTTCCTCAGAGTGGGTCCTGGTGTCCAGTCTGTAGCCTGGAGTTGTGCACGATGGAGCTGTGCACGACTGAGCTGTGCCATGTCTGGACTGAGCACATTGCAGTGTGTACCTGATGGTGTTGGGGCTTTTGTGGCCGAGGCTGTGTCTGGGCAGTCAGGCTGCCAAAGGTCACCATGAGAAGGATACGTGGCAGGAGAATGGGGGGTCACTTCCTCCTTGCTGGTTTCTTGTGTCCCAGCAGAATTCCCCCGGAGGTGCTGCTCAGTGTGTGGGAATTGTGCTCCTCCATCCATCCCAGGTTCACAGATGTCAGCGTGACTTCTGTGGTGAGAGGATGGGATTTTGGTATTTCCAGGAGGTGGCCCTGGCAGAAGCAGGGACAGTGCCCTAGGCCAGGCTGTGTCCTGCAGTGTCTGGTCAGCTTCAGGACTCCCTGAGGTGAGCCTGCCCTGAGGGGTGGTTGGCATGGTCCCCTCATGGCAGACCCCCACTGAGGTGGAGGCTGGCATGCAATGTGCCTTCTTGCCCTCTTGGCTCCAAAGAGGTCTGGTTAAAGAACTTTCTTCTCAGGATTGCCCTCACAATTCCTGTGTGTGGAAATCTGGGGTTCAGATTCAGCAGGTGCCAGGACAGCTTGCAAGGAGACATCAGTGTGTGGGGGCCTCAGTTCTTTGGCTTCATTTTAAGGATGTTTCTGTACCAAGAAAAGGTAGGGAGCCCCCTGGCTATGGTCACCTCGGCGATGAGCCTGAGGAGAAGGAATGACTCAACCCCAGTCCTGCAGGGTGCAGGAGGGACAGCAGCTGTGCTGTCCCGTGCTGTGTGTGGCTCCTTGAGCTTCACCTCTGCTGCAGATCCCAAGTGTATAGTTGTACCTTTCCTCTGCCCTGAGCACTAGAGAGGGCAGGAGAGGACAGCCAGAGGCTCCATGGCCCAGGACCCATGGCTGAGGTACTGGTGGCATTGCTGCTCTCCATCCTCCCCCTCAAACAGAGGGCTGCAGGCCCAGGCTCCAGCATGAGCTCCCAGGGAGTCTCTGGATCCCCTGCCCAGGGGGCATCTCCTATCCCAGTGCTGGCTGGGCACACTGTGAGGTCAGGCCCCCAGGGGCCAGGAAATACCCAGAAAAAACCCTCAGCCACTGCTGTTGTGGGCAGGGAGCCTGGCAGAGGCTCTGCCCATCAGTTATCCCATACCACTAATGCTAATAAGGAATTAACCTTGAGGCCAGTGAGACCACATTGGAGGGATAACATCTCCCCAGTCCTGAAATGAGGCACCTTGAGGTGGCCACCTTTCTGCATGCTGGGCCCAGGCTCTTCTAGTTCCTGAACATCAGTCAGACTTTTCTGGGATAATTTCTGCCATCCCTTACACCAGTCTTTGTTCCAGTTTCTCTGGTTGGCACATACAGCTCTGCTGTACAACCAGTGAGGTGTGCCCTGCCCACAGAGCCTGAGCAGCCCCACTCCCCAGTGTCACTGTGAGCACCAGCACTTGAGCATCACTCAGTGTTTCAAAGCAAACCCAGCACTCCCAAGTCTGGACAGAGGAAGAGCATGCAAAGGTCCCTAGTGACCCACCAAGGAATCTACAAAGAACCCCTCAGGGTGTCACCTTACAGACCCACAAGGCCCAGACTGGTGGAGGTGGCATTGCCCAGGCAGTTCAGTCCAGTACCTGGCTCCTGGAGTCGCCTTGATGGGTGACTGAGAAGTGACAGACTGTCCAGGGATTCTCCTGCAGCAGGCCCAGGCTCTTAGTGTCTCCATGGTGTCCATAGGAAGTTGCTGTTCTGTGTGATGCCCAAGAGGGTAGGTGGCCTCTGGGGACTCAGCCTGAGCAGTGCAGGCAGTGCATCAGTCAGGGGAAGGGCCTGGGTCTCCCTGAAGCCCTCCAGAAATGTGTGGGTAGAGGAAGCTCTTTCTGAACTCTGACCCTGTCCTTTTCTCCCTTTTGCAGTGGCTCAGAAGGTGGTGGCTCTCCGGAAGAAGCACCAGCTATCCATCGGCCCCTGCAAGTCCCTGCCCAACTCACCCAGCCACTCATCTGTCTCTGCAGCCTCCATTCCTTCTGTCCACATCAACCAGGTGGGGAATGGGAACGGGGAAGCCAAGGATCTCTTGTGCTCTCCACACCCTCAGCTCAGTACCCAACAGTTCAGCCTTAGACTTGTACCACTGCCCTGGGCTGGTTCTTTGGAAGAGCAGAGTGGTGTCACCCTTGTGCTTCCTCCATAGCCCAGAGAAGCTGTGGCTGCACCATCACTGGAAGTGTCCAGTGCCAGGTTGGCACAACAGGGCTTGGAGCAACCAGGTCTAGTGGAAGGTGTCTCTGCCCGTGGCAGGGAGTGGAACGAGATGTACTCGAAGGTCCCTTCCAACCCAAAGCACTCCATCATTTTATGATCGTGTGACAGTTTGATGCTTGCCCCGAGATCAAGTTTCATGTCTAAACCTTCATGGTCCCCAGCCTGTGTCGTGCTTTGGCAGACACACAGCAGAGCTGTGAGCAGTGTGTGGGGAGCTGTTGGGCAGCACAGGGGGTGTGTGAGAGGGTCGTGCTCTGGCTGCCCCAGCTGGGCGGGCACAGCTGCTCACAGTCTTGCTTCCCTTGCACTCAGGAGGCTAATGGTCCACATGCACGTGAATCTGGGGGGCTTCTGAGGGGGGGATGTACCTGTGGAAAGGTGAATTCAGTGGTGAGCTGAAGGAGCAAAACAGGGAAGGAAGTTCCCTCCCCTCTGCCAGACGAAGAGCTCTGTGCTGTTGGTAAGGGTTGCCAAGGTCTTGGTGTGGTGAGGATGGTGATGCTGTAGGTGTTTGTTCCGTGGTCCTGGAGCAGAGCTGAGGCAGGATAGGCTCCATGGTGAGGGGCTGTGGGAAGGAGATCCTTCAGGCAGCCACCTGACTGCATTCAGGCTTTGCTACATTCCCAGTGCCCACAGAAATGCTGGCTGGGTGACTGGTCAGGATGAAAGGAGAGATCCTGGGTTCCATTGCTCCCTAGGGCACTCAAGCCAACAGATTCCATCTCTGGAGCAACTGGCATGTGGAATCACAGGATCTGTGATAGGGACCACAGGAAATCTGCCAGTGTCTGAGGGGCAGCACGTGTTGCTGGTGGGTTTTCCATAAGGGGATTGCCTTTGAAACTCCCTGTATGTCAGAACCTCCTAGCCCTGGGAGGAGTCCTGGGCCCCCACCATGGGAGCCTGTCCCTGCACAGACCTGAGCCATATCTGTAGCCATACATTACATGGGGAATTTTCAAATACCTCTATGGAGTTTATACCTGGTTGTAGAGGCTTCTAAAGCTGGATTGCAAGTAGGTGGGTGCAGATTTTTGCAGAGACCTGTGCCAGCTTCCTGGTGC
The DNA here is from genome assembly GCA_013398075.1 of Notiomystis cincta. Lineage (NCBI taxonomy): Eukaryota > Metazoa > Chordata > Aves > Passeriformes > Notiomystidae > Notiomystis > Notiomystis cincta. The sequence goes on from VZRX01018718.1 coordinate 57,293, forward strand.
TCCAGATCACCTGGACACCAGCAAGTTCAGGTGAAGTCTGTGTGCAGGTGAATGGGCTGCTGGGGAAGGCTGCGAAGCCAGGTTCTGTCAGAGCACACTTGTGTCCAGAAATCTGGGGACAAGTTCAATGGGAGATATCCAAGGTTGAGAGCAAAGTCCCAGGGAAATACAGATTTGAATGTCTGTGGTAATTTGAGGGTTTTATTAGCAAATAGTGTACAGTATGAGCCTGGTTGGGAAGGAGAGTCCACCTGTGCTGGAAGGGAAGCAAGAGGCTGATGGTCAAGTCAGCATTTCTCAGGGGAGCTGGACACCTGTTTAGTGCTTTCTTCCATGTCCAAAGTATGAGAAGAGTCCCAGCAAATAGGTGTCATTGGCACTGGCTGTGCCAAGCAGGCAGTGTGTTTACAGCGAAGCTGAAAACGTGTTCCCTGTGTGAGGGATGGGCTTGCCAGACCCTCCACTGAATCCAGTCACTCATGTGACTGTGCATGGAACCTGAAGGAGTAGCAAAAATATGTGGGAGGGAAGAGACCCCAACACAGGAGGAAAGTAGACACTTGACTGATCTAGGTGAGGAATGAGTGCAATGGTAGGTCAAACCTGACCTAAAATACACAGGTGTGACATAAAAGAGCTCCTTAAGGAAAGGCAGCTCTGTAAAAAAAGGGGTGGATTTAGGACTGGCTATGGGGAAGAAAATTTTGGAAGAATTTTTAAGTGCATGTTGTGAGCTTTGTGAGGTGTTTGCTCAGAGCTGTCCCTGCTTTCCTCTCCTTTCCTTCCCACAGAGCACCTCTCAGCACGGCTTGCAGACGACGTCTGTATAGAGGTGAATTCTGGCTGCGTGCTCAGGGACAGACCTTTGCTCTCTGTACCTTGCTGTGCTCCTGGCTTGGTTGGAGGGACGTAGGGAGCTGTGGTGGGAAGCAGAGCTGTGAAGGGAAGTAACGCAGCGTGCAGCTCACAGGGATTGCAGCTTCGTGCCCTGTGCCCCCTCCCCGACCTGCTCTGTGCCTGTCCAATGCCGTGTCCCTCCTGCCCTCAGCAAACCTGGGCCCTACAAGGGTGATCAAAGTCAATTTGTGTTCCTAGGGTCTTGTGTGGTCCCATCACAAACCCTCTCGGTGCCAATGACCTGTGCAACGATCTTTGCCCTGGTGTTTGCACGTCTCTCCTCCATTACTAAAGACCCTTCTAAAAATAGTGAAGCAATGGTGAATGATCCTGTAATGCTGTGAAGTATTTCCCTGTACTTGCATGGGCTCGGAAGTGAGGTTCTGGAGCTGCTCCCCACTGTCCTCAGGGAAAATTCAGGTAGCATTGGGAAAGAAATTCACCCATAACTGATGGTTCTGACAGGGAACTGAGCAGAGAAGCCCACACATTCAGGTGTGTACTCAGGCTGCCCACGTGGGAGGGCACAATGCCCATGTGGGTATTAGGGAGCAGTGCCCTGGTGTCCCCTGCTCCTGGCACAGCAATACATGGTGGGGCAGCTCTGCGGGGAGTGGACAGGCTTGGCCTGCCAGGAAGGACCAATGGGAGAGTGACAAGGTGTGTGTGGAGCAGAGCTGAACTCTGTCATACCTGAGGGCCTGGGGCTCTCACCAGGATTTCTCATTGGCTTTTGCAAGTCAAAGAGCAGTAACTGGCTGAGGGAAAACAGGAAAAAGGCTCTTAAGGAAGAGTTTAGGAGCACAGGACTTAACATGGAGATGAGGTAGAGAGAAGCCAGACAAAAAACACAATTAGGAGCTTTCGTTTGCCTTTTGCTGCAGGTATCAGTGTGCACAGGTGAGACATGCACTTGGGACAGGAGGATCCCCTTCCCTTCCAGTACTGCCTGTGAGGGCAGGAGGAATCCTTGGAGCAGTGGGACTGGCATTTGGGGGTCAGGAGGAGGCCCTGGAACTACAGGATTGGCATTTAGGGGGAGGAGGAGCCCCTGGAACTGAGCTTGGCAGTTCTGCTCTGGACCTGGTCTGGCCTGTACTGCAGGGACAGCTCTGTCCTCTGGAGCTGCCAGCTGAGAAGGCACTTTTCTTGGAATGGGAGCAACGAGTCCCCCACAAAGGGTTTCTTATGGTAGAAAGGATCTGGGAGCCAGCCCTGCCCCTTATCTTGTTCTGGGCACAACTCTTCAGGAAGTAGCTTGACACTACTGGCTGAGCCAAACTAACTTTTTTGGAAATGGCCACTGCTTGTCTGGTCAGTTGGACCAGTCCAGCATGGTTACTGGGAGAGGAGGGACTCCAGAGGACCCTGGTGATTTTGTTACCCATCTGTCCAGAGGATTCCCTTCTCCTTGTGTTGTGCTGTGGATGTGTCCTGGTCTCTTTGCACAGTGGATGATCCTCTTGGGAACCAGCCAAGGGCCCTAGTTTCATTTCTGCCTTTGGGACTTCAGAGTTTTTTCTCTTACTCTGCAGCGGTGCCTGGAGCCTGGAGGACATTGCTCCACCCATGGGCAGGGAAAGGGAGCTGTAGGAGCAGATCAACCCCAGTTATGGTTTTCCACCAGCTCTCGTGAATCACTAGATGTCCTTGGTGGGTCCCTGACCCTGGGGACTGTGTTCAGCATCAGTCTGGGCTGGCAGGAGCCAGGGCCAGCCCTGGAGTCCGGCATTCCCTTGGAGACGCAGATGTGTCCCTTTGGCCTTACCAGCAGCTTGAGCAGTGTGGGTCTGCACCTGCTGGGGCAGGCAGCGTGTGTTCCTCAGAACCCATCTGCCCCAGGGAAAGCTCTTGCCTGCTGCCTTGGGCTCTCCTCTCTGTATCTTGCCCACACCTATTGCTGGGTGAGCAGGTCAGATGGGTTTGGGAATCCCACTCCTCACTTGGCCCTGACTCCCACCTTGCTACCTCCTGGCAGCTCCTGGCCCTTGTCTATAGGGAGGGGATGGGAGTTTCTTGGGCCAGTGGGTGCTTGCAACACCTGCAGAGTTGTTCTACCTGATTTGCTCACTTTTGCTTCCCCATTCTCAGTCTTTCTTCAGGGCCTCTGGGATGCCTTTGGGAGTTCCCCAGGCTGTGGGTGAATCACTGTTGTGTTTGCTGTGGGATGGCAGTTTGTGTTTCTGCCAGGAAACTGGTTCCCACCAGCTGGCAGGAGGTAACAGAGGAGCCCCATGCAGGTACCTGACAGACTGATGGAGGGAACTGGGTTGCCCCCCTGGGCCTTGGGAGCTGCTGCCATCCCCGCTGTGCTCTGGGCTGCCCGGTGTCATGGCTTTTCTCCAATGGCCTCGGTCTGCCTTCCTGCACGGGCTCTTCGGGGACACTGGGAGGGCCTTCCATCCAGACTTCAGTGAAAGATGAGATGAAAGAAGTGGAAAATCAAAGTTTGCAAGTGAAATGAAGCCCCAAGGGCAGCTCACGTGAGCTGGTAGCTGCTCACTGGCCTGCTGCGGCACGTTCCGTCGGAGTTCAGGAGCTGCAGTGGCAGGCGTTGGCATTTCCTTGTGGAAGCCCATGTCCTGTGGCCTGCTCAGCTCATGGCTCCCACTTTCCATCGTCCGTACGCTCCACTGGCTTCTCCCTTCTTCGCCCAGACCCTGGGCTGGTGTTTGCTGTTTGTCTGTGCTTTTCCCCTCAGAGCCCTTCCCAGACTACTTGTTCTGTCTCAGGCCTTGTTATGCCAGGAGTTACTGCCCATGAACTCAGGCTGTGTTCTGCCCTTCCCAGGCACCCCGTGGCACTCTTCCACCAGTTACACATTCATGGGAAGGATTTGTCCCACAGCTGTTTTACCAAGTTTCCAGTTGCCACTGTGTTCTCAGATTCCAGTGGTGACCACAGGTGGTTGTTCAGGTCCACCAGCAAAGTACCTGCCAGTAGCAGACACATGGTACCAGCCCAGATCTTTCATCTTGTCAGGGTTCTCCCACATCCCTGGGATTTGTCCTGTATCCCTGGATCCCACAGAAGTTCTGGAGCTCCCTGCTCCAGTGGAGTGGTGATGGCTCACAATTGCCGCTCTGAACCACTCTCTATCTTTGAGGGGCTTTCTCCTCTGCCCCCAAACTTGTGGCAGCTTGCCTTCATAGCCTGGTGTGAGCCATCCTCCAGCCCCAGAGCCCTTCGTGAGATTTGGTCTGTGGGACATGGGAGGCCAGTGTCCTTTGTCACTCAAGGACAGTAACCTTGGATCCAGCACCAGGGCCTAGGGGTCACTGGCTAAGGAAAGTTACTCTGGCCAGAGAGAAATGACACATGGGACTGCAGGGAGTAAGTAAAATATAAACCAGGGTGTAGCAAAATTTCTTCCTTAATGCTTTAGTTCCCATCACCTGCATCCACAGGGTTTGTTCCAGCTGCTCTGGCAGGAGCTCAGACTCAGCAGCCTCCTCGGAACTGGCTCCTCCCTACAGTCACAGCATCATGAACTTGCTGCCAAAGTCACCAAGACATGCCAAGCAGGGCCAGGAGCTGATCTTGGAGGGGCATGGGGAACTGAGCAACCATCCCCAGCTCAGTGTTCCATGTGGCAGGTTGTCTGTGATGCTGCATCCTCCTTCTCTTCCTAACACTTGGAATATTTCACTTTCTTTGACCTAGTTTCACATATGATGAATCAGTTAAACAGAGACTGCGCGTGTGTGCACTTGGTGGCCGTGGCTCTCTGCAGCTCTTCTTCATCACAGCACATGTGAAACTCCTGTATGGGTGTTGGACCCGGGATTGGCAGGAGCTCTCTCTGTTGAAGGCTCAGAACTTTGCCCCTTGGTGTTCCTGGTAGTCCCTTTTCCCTGGCACTTGGCAGCAGAGCCTTCTTGTCCAGCGCAGGGTTCCTCACCCTGCAGAGGAGCTGCCTGGCGACATTTCCTTCTCTGGACATGGTTCCCAGCCTCTTGTACTTGTGGAAAAGCACAACTAGACCAGGATCCCTCTCACTCTGTGTTTCTGTACTCCAGAAATGTTCCTGTTTCCAGACAGGCTGGGACAGTCTGAGTCACTCACCTGCTCACAGCATGGAATTCCTTTCCTTGCTCTGCCTTCGTGTGGAGGAAGCTGAAATGCTGCTTGGGTGGCTTTTTCCTTTCTTCAGTTCTCACTGTGTTTCTTCTCCCATTTGTCTTGTCAGAGATGAGGGGATCCATGGCTTGGGTGAAGGTTGCACCTCTCTCTGAGACCAGGCTGTGGGTCACGGTCGCTGCTCTGCCTGTGCAGCCCCTTTCACACTTCTAGCATTCCTGAACTGCTTGTATGAGAATAAGGATCTGATCCCACTGGGGATGGGGGTCTCTCACAGAGTCCCTCCAGCAGATCATCACCCTGCATGGGCTCCAGTCCTGCTCAGAGTATAGGCGGGATTGAGGAAGTCACTGGGCTGTTGATGCCACCACTCTGCAAGTGTGGAGCTGGGAGGAGGCGGGCTGCCCCTTCTGGGATGCTGGAGCTCACCTGCCCTTCTAGGGGCAGCTCCTCCATGTGTTTCTGAAATACTGGTCCAGGACTGCCAGGGAGCTCGGGCTGCCACATACCGTGTCATAGTGAGATGTCCTGGTCTGCAGATCTGCAAATGCTTCCATGCAGGTGTTGTTTCTGGCATGTCCCTAAGCCCCTGTCCAGTGTCTGCCCACACTGCTGGCATGGGCGGGGTGGGAGTGAGCAGCCTTGTCTGGAAGAGATGTGTTGGTGATATGAGTGCATGGCTGCATGGTGGGATCTTCCTCTTGCCATGAAATCCAGTGAGGTGTTAGTGAAGCCCTTCGTGTTCCCAGGCATGGGCCACTGCAGCCACAGCTACGGTGGTCTGCAGGCATGAGAGGTGTGTGCCAGCCTCAGGGTCTGCTCAGAGAGACCTCCAAACCAGCAGCAGAGGTGGATTTCACACAGAGCTTGAGCTTGAGGTGTTGCACTCTGTGCTTCAGGACAGGGGAAGGATGAAGGCTGGAGTTCTGGGGACGCACATCCCCATTGGCATCGAGGCTGTCCTCGTGAGACTGGGAATGGATCAATGGGACTTGGAGCCGGGCAGGCTCTGGGCTGCCTTGCAGCATCACGTCTGATGGGCTCAGTGAAGAGGAGGGGAATGACTGCCCAAGGAGGGTGACCCCAGTCCTGTGTTCTTGGAGCAGGTGGAGGTGCCCTAGCTGTGCCCCTCCGCTGGGCACAGCTACTTTGGACCCCGCTGCCTTAGGCCTTTTTCCACACCTGTGTTTGGAAGGGCTTCAGCTGGATTTCTCTGGCCATTTGGTGCCCTTCTCTTTGATTTCAGAACTTGAACATCTTACTGATGAAGAGACAAGAGCAGAAGGAGGGGAAAGGTTTCCCAAGCCCCTCTCTTGAGCAGAAGCAGTGCCTGGCATTGGATGTCTCTCTGGGTTGCCCAGAGAAGTTGTGAACTCCCCATCTCTGGAAACGTTCAAGGCCAGGTTGAATGGGCTTGGAGCAACCTGGTCTAGTGGAAGTTGTCCCTGCCCATGGCAGGGGGTTGGAACTAAATGGTTTTTAAGGTCCCTTCCAACCGAAATGATACCACGATTTTTTGGATGTCACCATGTCCCAGTCCTGTGCAGCACTCCTTGCCCTGGCATGAGGCCATGTGGGGCAGGTGGTGTTCCTGCAGTCGTGCCCCCAGGTAGTCTGTCTCTGACCTGTCTGACCATCCGTCTCCTCCTCCAGGCCACCAACGGTGGAGGAGCCTTCAGTGACTACTCCTCCTCTGTGCCCTCCACCCCAAGCATCAGCCAGCGGGAGCTGCGGATTGAGACCATCGCTGCCTCCAACACCCCCACCCCCATCCGCAAGCAGTCCAAGCGGCGCTCCAACATCTTCACGGTAAGCAGCACAGGGAGCCCAGGAGCGCTGGGGTGGGTTTTCAGCAGCCGAGAGGGGAAGGGAGTGGGTCACGGCAGCCTGGCCCCACAGGCTCTCCCGCACGGCAACCCGTGCTGTGCTGGCAGGAGGGCCGGGGATGCAGGACTGTGCGTGTGTGTGGCAGGCACCTTCTGCGTGTGCAGGGACCGTGGTGCTGCAAGCTGCTTCAAGCAGAGTGTGCGTGCATGGGGAGCATCTGGGAGCGGGGCATTCCTCGCACACATAGGAGTGTGCAAGGGTGCACTCGTGTGGGTGTGTAGCGTGTGTGAGCTCCTGCTTGTTACAGGGAGTGCAGCTGTGCGTGCACAGCACCAGTGACTCTGCTCATCTTCTCCTTGGGGCTGCATACCCTGAGCGTGGCACAGAGCCCCTAGTCACTGGGCCTCCTGTTTGGTGCCGGTGATGCTGTGCCCAGTGGTGCTGTGCAGAGCTCAGCACCTGGCATGGGGCCCCACTCGCTCCCATTCCTGAATCCTGTGTCTGCGTGACTTGAGCAGCGCACGTGGAGCTGCTGTGGGTGTGGAGGGAGGGAAGACAGAGGGGAGGCAGCAAAGCCATGGGCCCCAGGTGTAGAGCAGGGTACGTTTACAGCCCTCAGCTGTGCTGGTTGCCTTGCAGCCTGCCTCTCTGCACGCTCTCACACCGTGCACACACCATCCACGCAGTGTGCGCAGTCCTGCCCTCACACTCACCCTTGCTCTGAGCACAGCCATGAGTGTCCCCTCACTGTGTTCACACACATGTCCCAGTCCCATGTCTAGCATAGGTGTAGCCTCTGTGCCCTGTGTATGTGTGCAGGCTCCGGCCTTGCTCCTCTCCCCATCTCAATGTGCTTTCCAGCCACCATTGCTCAGCACACTGTGTCTGCTGTTTGTGGAACCGGCCACCATAAAGGCCTTGTCCTTGTTGCACTGTGTCACCCTTGTGACCAGCCGCTGTTGCTCTGAGCCCAGACGACACAAATTCAGTGTCCTATGCCCCATTCCTCTCATTGCCCCATTGGCATCCCAGATTCCCCACTCCTTGTGTTGGGAATGTGCCCATCTCCCTCGGCTTCTGACATCCTGGAAGCTTCTGCGCTGACCTCCCGAATGCTCTGTGCATTCCCCCCGGTTGTATCTCATGCACCTCCAGCTGTCTGTGCACGCCCCGGGCCCACGCTCAGCCTGCCCGTGTGCTCTGGGCGGGTGGGCTGCGCTCCCCGCCCTCTGCTGCCAGCACGCACCGTCCCTTGCAGCAGGTCCCCATTCCCAGCGCATGACTGTTCACTCACTGCCTTCCCCTCGTGTGCTCACCCCCTCTGGAATGCCCTGTAGCTCTCCCGTTGCCGTGGCGGTGCTCCCGCTGCACGCAGCGCTGGCGGATGCTCGCCCCTCCGCCCCGCCGTTCTCTCGCTCGTGCTTGCTGCCGTGCCCCGGTGCGCGCGGGCGCTCGCGCTGGGCCACCACCCCTCCTGCTCGCTGCGCGCCGACGCGTCTGGACTCGCCGCCGGCTCATGTTCACGCTCTCTGGAGCCCCATGCTCGCTCACTCGGGGTGGGCACGCGCTTGGGGGAGGAGGAGGGCGGCTTGCTGCGGGGCTTACGCTTGTTCGCTGTGGACGTCATCGTGCGTGTGAGCTCTCACGTGCTCGCTCATGCTGGGCTCACGCTTGCTCTCCGCCGCGGGCTCACCTGTGCTCGGCCGGCGCGCGCTCACTCGCCGCGGGGCTGGGCTCACCTCACCTGCTTGCTCGTGTGCTGGTGCACATCCATGGCTCGCGTTGACGTCTTCACCCATCTGGTCGTGGCAGCAGCAGCAGCTCCCGACACCTCCCACAGAGGGACAGGACCAGGAAGGGCGGGAAGGGAAAGGAAGGGCAGGCTGTTTTCTGCCACTAGCTTTTCCCAGGCAGACAGCGCAGGTGTAGCCAGCAGCCCTCGTCCTTGTGGGATCCCCACGTGGGCACAGGCCTCTCTGAGGTGTAGTGCTCGGCCCAGCTCTGGGAGCCGCTGCAGCCCCAGTCCCAGTCAGCTATGCCTGACTCCTTTTCTCCTCTTCTCCCTTCCTCCTCCTCCTCCCCTTTCTCCTCCTTCTCTTCCTCCTCCTCCGTCTTCCTCCTCCTTCCCCTCCTTCTCCTTCTCTCCTCTTCTAGTCTTCTCCTCCTCCTTTCTTTTCTACTTTTCCTTTCTCCTGCTCTAGCTCCTCTTCTCCTCCTCTCCCACTCCCTACTGGATCGCATTCCCCCCCAGGGGGTCTGCGTGCCCCAGAGCTCCAGGTGGAGACAAACTCTGCACCCACCTGCGCCTTGAGGCGCCCACCCACTCCTGCCCCCCAGCCCCGACTGCTGCTGCCGCCGGCGCCCACTCCGTGGCCTGTCCGTGCTGTCCGCTGGCACCCATCACTGACAGACTCGTGTCCGTGTTCTGAGTATAACTTGCCAAACTCTTTATTCTTTCGATATTTGCAGATATGTGCCACTGTTTCCAACTTTTCATCAACAAAAAGGCCTTTCCAACTCCTTCCAAATTAGAAGATCCAGGTGGTTACACACGGCACCTCTGTACAAATTCTCTCACTTTTCATTGCCTCTCCAGGGCCGGATAAGGGATGGGCACTGGGATTGATCTAAGATTAGAGGCTCGCCCGCCCTCCAGCCAGCATGGGTACCCCCCTCGGAGACACGCAGGAGCCTTTTAAATCCCCCCAATGTAAAGTCTAGGAAGCGCTGAGACGGCCTGCGCCTGCACTTTAAGCTGGGACATTTCTGGGCCTGCTGGATGCTGTCTAGGCACTGCCCTTTCTCGGGGATGCCAGGCGGACGACCCTTCTGGGACGGGAAGACCTGCAGACCCACCGGGACTGGGCGACAGCTGCGCATGGAGCTGGATGGGCCAAAAGACGCTTTGCTGCTGCCTGCGGGAGCCGCTGCAGCGCCTGCCGCTAGCGCTCCGCTCCTTCTTCCCTCCTGCACCTCTGCAGCCTGCATGGACTCCTGCTCCTTCTCCTCTTCTCCTCGCAGCCGAGCAGCCATCTGTGTCTCTTTAGTTTTCTTCTCTTTCGATCTCTTTGTTTGGTTCTGAGCCCAAAATCCGGTGAATCGGTGTCCCAGGCGCGCGGGGCTCGTATCCCTTTCTGATCCAAAGCACACGGGGCCCTCCTGGACTGAGGGGGTGTGTAGGACGCTCCAGAGAGACGCTGCCGCTGCCTCCTGCCATTGTTGTGATTCTGAATGTATTGGTTGTGCTCCATGCCATGTATGACTTGGTATTTCCCTCTGTCCTAAGCACTTTGAATGAGTTCTGCTCAACAGACTGTAAATTTCATATTGTATTTATCAGAGTTTGCTCTCCCCGCGGCCCTCGGGCGCTGGTGGGTCCCGCTCTCGCCGCTCTAGACGTGTGGTAGATATTTATTGTCCATGCTCTTTTGTAAGGGGCTGGTATCTCTGCCCGGTGACCTGTGCTACTTTGTATGGTGCAAGTGTGTTACCAGAATAAATCTGTTGGATTAGTAGAGGTGTGAGTTCCTTCACTGCCTGAGCCTCTCCTGCTTCCATCCATGCTCCACCTGCATCCCATGCCATTTCTGTCTGTCGCCATGTCCTGTGTGCCCCACGGGAGGGGGGGCCCACATAGCCCCGCTCTGTCAGGAGGAGGACAGCTCTGCTTGCAGTGGGGGAGAGGAGAGCTTGCTGGGGGGCTGGGCTGGAGTGTCCTGAGTGTCCCTAGAGGGGCCGGGTACGGCCCGGCTGCTCCGTGCGCTGGGAGAGCTGGCCTGGGGGAGAGCAGAGTGGTTGGTCTGGAGCCGGCTGGGGACAGGGGACTGTGCGTTTTGGTCTCCTGTGCCCAGCTCTAACGCACCTGTGTCTCTTCTCTTCCAGTCTCGGAAGGGTGCGGACCCGGAGCGCGACAAGAAGGTGCTGGAGTGTAAAGCGGACAGTATTGGCAGCGGGCGGGCCATTCCCATGAAGCAGGTTCGATGCTCCCCCTTTGCCCCGCCGCAAGAGCAGGGCCCAGGGAGTGTGGGCTGGGGCGCCCTTGCTGAGCGCACGGCAAGGGTGCGCTAGGGGCTGGTGGGAGCCCCTCTGCCCCGGGGGGCTGCGCACGCGCCGGGTCCAGCAGCAAGCCTGGTGCTGGGGCTGCTGCTGTGGACCCTGTGCTGNGGGCTGCGCACGCGCCGGGTCCAGCAGCAAGCCTGGTGCTGGGGCTGCTGCTGTGGACCCTGTGCTGGGTGTGGGCGGGGGCTGGGCGGGGGCTGTGGCAGGGCGCTGGGGGGGGCCGCGACGACGGCTGCAGAGCGGTTCCAGCAGATGGCATCCATGCCCCACATCCGCTGCAGCCCCTGCTGCAGCCTCTCTCTGCTCCTTCCCTGCTCCTCTTCTCTCCTGTTCCTTTCCACTCCTACTCCTGCTCCTGGCAGGACAGGAAGGGGATTCCCCTCTTCGTGGGCTACTGCAAAAAGCTGTGAGCACAGTGCCCACACCGTGAGCCGCTGGGAATCTAAGGGAAGCGCTGCTTCCTCCAGCAGCAGTGCATTCTGCTCCTGCCTCTTGGCTTCCAGTGATGCTTGAACTGCCTGGATCCAACCCCGAGTGTTGCTCGTCCCTGTGTCCGTCACTGGCAAGCAGCGATGGGTGATATCCAAGCGAGCCAAGTGATGTGGATTGGCTGGATGGTGTTTCCACCAGTATTTCCTTGCATTACAGGAAAGGCTGATCCATACACTGCTTGGCAGGGCCTGGTTGTGCTCCTGCCTTGCACACTGTGCCCCTGTTGTGGATCCATTTACTCCTGGCAGTCCCTGCTGGCCCCTCTGTGCCCCATGTGCCCCCCATCATTGCCAGGGCTGAGTTGCAGAGGGCCACTTGTGTCTCTGCATTGCAGGAGTGCTGGGGCGTGAGGCAGGAGAGTCTACATCCCCCCAGGTTCTGGCTGCCTGGTATGATCTCCATGCTGAGATTCCATGGGGGAGGAGTCAGTGAGGCCAGGCTAGCTGAGGAGCGGAGTGGTGGGTCAGAAGAGAGACACTACTCACTGCTGGAGCTGCCAAAGCTCCTGCCCTTCCCTGCCCATGGAGTAATCCTGCAGCAGGTTTGTGCAGGGCTGTTGGTGCCCTGGGCAGGGGTGTGTGCTGAAAGGAGGGTGTTGCTGGGAAGGCAGCATTGGGAGGATCTGCTCTGGGGCCAGAGGGAGCAGTAACAGGAGAAGCAATGCCAGGATGGGGACTGTGAGATCTCACACATGGGCACTCTGCTCCTGAGGTGCCCAAGTTTGGCACAGCCCCAGCAGGAAGAGGCAGCCCAGCCGCGTGCTGGGCTGTGCCCTGCTCTCTGCAGCACAGGACCTGTTGATGTGCAGTGGGTCACTGTTTGTGGTGGGTCCTTGTTGGTGTGCAGGGGGTCATTGGCGTGAGGTGGGTCGTTGGTTTGCAGAGGCAGTGCCCATATGCTCTGGTTTGGGGTCAGCCCAACCCAGGCAGCAGGGAAAGTGGTGTGTGGCTGTTCTGTGGTGAGGTAGGGGAGGCTGAGAGTAGAGCAGCCGGAGCACTTGGTGAGACCTGACTTGGTTCCCCAGGTTCTTCTGCTGCCTCGGAGGGGCCCCCCTTCCCTTCCCCCCTCCCCTCCCCGACAGCCTTTCGTGCCTGGACCTTTGGGTTCCTTTTTCCAGGGTCTTCCACCACTCAGCAGGGCAAGATGATTGCTTTACCTGCTCCTGTGTCTCCGTGCTGCTGACAGGGCCTGGCCTTACCTGGTCTGCCAGCGGCTCTGTTGTTTTAGTGGGATTAAGTCATTCCATGCTGTAGGCAGGGCAGTGCTGTTCCTGTGTGAAATGGGGAGAACTTGGACCAAGTGTCTGCAAACACAACCTGTACATCCTTTCTGGGCTTTGCAAGGAGGAGGAGATGCCAAACTGCTGCCTGGTTCAGGAGTAAGCGGAGGGACTTAAGCAGTTCACGGCAGCAGCAGCTCACAAGGAGAGCCTGGAGCAAAGACTTCCTGTGGGAGATCCAGGTTTATGCTGGGTTCAGGACTGGCACCTCCTGTAGCCAGAATAGCAAGATATGATTTCACAGAGATCCTGGAAGTATTTTTACAGGAACATACATGGGGGTAAGTGGTGTTTGACAGGTGGATGCTAGGTTGTGCCAGCAGATATACACACGTGGCTTGTGGGGAAGGGGTTGTCAGGGTGTCCAGAGTGTAGTTTGGCACATTCTTGCCATGGCTCTGCACCACAAGGAGTGATGGCTCGGTACCACCAATGGGGAGAGGAGCAAAACCTCCCAGGAGGTATAGCTCTGTATCACAAAGATTCAGGACAGGATGGTTGTTCTGGTTCCTGGTGTGGACCTGCCTGTTGTGGAAGATGGTGGAGGTCTCATTGCTTGCTGTCTCTGCAGGGCAGTGGGAGAGGGGGGCCTTTAGTTAGTTTTCCTCTTAGACTGCCCAGTGGTCCTGCTCAGCTGTAAAAGCAGAGAAGATGGCAGGTTTGGGGCTGTGAGTGGCAATGGGCAGGATCTCCTGCCTGGGTTTGTGGCCAGCACTGGCCTGTTCGATTCCCTTGGCATGGGCACTGCTGGGCTGGCACGTTTGGTGCTGGGGTTGCTGGCAGGTCACCTCGGGAGCATTTGGGTTCCTCTGCTTGGAAGAACAAGGCTGCTCCGTGCCTACATTGCCAACTGATGGCTGAAAGCAGCAAGTGCTGTGGGGCAGCACGCTCCCCCATGACACTCATGGCCGCAATCACTGTGATCCATGATCCCTTCCTGGTCTCTCTGGGAACAGAACAAGCACTGGGAAGTGCTGGCAGTCCTTCTCAGCATGCAAGGCCTGGGGTTTGCATGGAGCCGGGAAGCAGGAGGCTGGGCTGGGTGCAGAAAGGAGAAACACTGGGGGGACTGGGCTGAGAAGGGATGTGTGTTGCTACTACAGGGTACCTGGCTGTCACTTGTCACCACCTTCTCCAGCACAGCACCTCTGGGTGACCTGATCTGTCTCCCTTATGCGTGTCTGGGAAAGATGCAGCTTCCCAAGGATCAGGTGAAACTCTGGATGTTGGGGCCCTCCCACACCTAGGATAGCACCTACATGCCTTCCAGGCAGCTGGTGCTTCTGCCAGGGCTGCTCTGTGCCAGGGACTCAGGATCTCTGTACCACAGTGTCCTTTCGGTGATGGTCCTGCAAGGCTGGAAGAGTTCCCTCATAGCTGGACACTTGATTCCAAGAAGTGGGTTAATTAGACTGGGGGACGATGCTTCCTCAGCTGTTTGTTACCAGGAATGAGCTCCTAATTGCACATCCACCAGATCTTCCTGGGAAGGCTGCATGGAGCACACTGGCAGCCTGAGGGTCCCCTGGCCCCTGGCCTGGCTCTGCTCGGGCCGTGCACTCCAGCAGGGCCCAAGGCGGGTACCTCCTCCTCCTTGGGAGCTGGGATCATGCTGGGAGCTTAGATTACATTTAAATTGCCATTTGCATTTTCCAATCAATACGCGACTTCACAATTAAGTTTGGTGTTAAAATTCTTAGCAAAAAGTGAGTGGAAGGGAGATTTGTGTAGTAAACGAGTCCTCTGGGGGCCATCGGCGCTCCCTGCTTCATTACGCTGCATATTGCTGCTGCTGCTTTTCCTGTGCACCAGCACAGCCCAGCGCGGCACTGAGCCGCGCACGGCCGCGGAATGCTGGGAGAGGGAAGAGCGCCGGGCTCCCTCCCTCTGTGTGTGGCACGGGAAGAAACTTCTGGAAGACTTATTTCTTGTAAGTGTTACAGGGTGCAGAGGGACGTTGAGGACCACTCACGTGCAGAGCACAAGGGTCTCGGAGCTACGAGGAGCCTGGCTCGGAGGCTCGTGGGGCGCGTGCACAGGAGCGCGGGCTGTGGGCTGTTCCCGCTTTTGGGTTCTTGTTCCTTCTGGCTTGCGGAAAGGGGCTGTAGTGCTGGGTCCTGCTTGTGCTTCAGTTCGCCAAGTTGCAGGTTTGAGGCTGGCCTGGCAGGCAGCATGTGTTTGTGGCAGGCTGGAAGTGCTGAAGTAGGTGTTTCTTAGCATCGAGGCGCATCAGGTTGGAGTCATAGAGAGGGAGAGGGAGAGGAGCTGTTCTGCAGATGTGTGGGCAGGTCAGACTGTGGAACTGAGCTGGGTTTAAGGCCAGAAGGGGGATCATCATGTCCAGAAGGGATCATTTCATGCCCAGAAGAGATCACTGTGTCCAGAAGGAATTATCATGCTCCTAAGCCAGAGAATCCCACACAGTGACTTTGAGTTAGATCTGTAACTTCAGCCTGGTCTGGAGCAGATTTGTTTGAAAGATACCGAACAAATGTTCTGAATTACAGAGAATTCACCATTTACTGGGTAAGCTGGTGGATGTTAAACTGGCTTTGTGTGGGAGGAGGAACAATCATTTTTATACAGTGTGAGGGAAATGTGTGGCCCAGCTGTGGTGATAGAGAGGATGATTTTGGCTAGGTCCAGGACCAGAGTGCTGAGGAAGCATGGGTGCTGCTGGTTGCGAGTGGGAGGGTGGCGCACAGGACCCAGGCAGCTGTCCTGCCCCTGGCACAGCATGGCTGCCACCTCACCTGAGAGCTGCAGGGACATCGGGATCCCATCTCCAGGGGGGAGGACCAGTGTCCATCGCTTCATGTTTTGTGAAGAGCTTGGGGTGACATGATACAGCTGAGCCTGTCCAGGGAGGGAGGGGCGAGGTGAGCTCCCAGCACTCCTCCAGCTCTGTATCACAGATGGGAGTTAACACTGTAACCCTAACCCTGACCCAAGGAGACTGAGGGACCTTTCCCACGGAGCACTGGGAGCTTGGGAGCTGCTCAGTGATGGTACACCCAGCCCAAGAGCTCACACATGGGCTGCTCCCACCCAGTCCCTGTGCAGGACCAGCCCTGACAGCCCACCTCTCCTCTCCTCTCCTCTC
>VZRX01018719.1:10166-21757 GCA_013398075.1 Notiomystis cincta
TGTTTTTTTATTTTTTTTTTCTGTGGTTTTTTTTTTTTTTTTTTTTGGTTTGGTTTGGTTTTTTGTTGTTTTTTTTTTTTTAAAGAAAAGACAACATATTTTTCACTAATTGGTCTTATACAGAGTATAAACCTTCAGTACTGTGTACCCATAATTGTTCATTAATTACTTTTTCATCTGATCGCTCATATTTTGTTTCCTTCATTTGTAGTTGTGTCCTGCTATACTCTTATGAGGAACTCCTCATGAGTGAATGATTCTAACCTTGGTTGAACCTCATTGATTTCAGAAATAATTCACATACAATCGTGAAAATTTACAGCGCATGCATTCTGAGGCAGACGTCTTATATCTGAGAGTGCCCCTTGGTGACTGGAAATCAAGTTTGTCAATTATTGACATAATAAATTAATTTCAATAGCAAGAAAATGCAAAGACACAGAAAAGCCACATCATTTTGCATCTATCTGTCTTCAACAACACTGTTTAAAGGGTCAACAGATTTGGAGTCTTTTCCTTACATATTTTGCAGAGGTTGATGAAGAGCCAGACAATTTGGTGGGTAATCTGAGTTATGCTTACCACAGTCTTCCCTCACAGGAGCACATTTGCTTGTGGAAATACTAGAAGAAGGGAAATTCAGTAATAAAATAAAGATTTTGACTACATCCTCTGGATAGATTTTAGCTCCTAGTCAGTATTATTACTCTTAATAACACAGACTGCCACAGTCTCACGTGGATTGTTTTCTGGTGCGTAAGAAAACACCATGGTATACACAAAATGTCAACCTGTAGCTTAAATCCCTATAACTAAAAATATCTAAGTACCAGAATAAAAATCTGCTATTAAATTACTGAACAATTTGGCTTATTTTCTTCATTCCTCAAATATGTGTTACACACTATTAGACAAAAAATTTTAATGAACTCACAGGTTTCTCTTTCAGGAGAAGATAAGAGAAAAAAAAACAACCAAACAAACAAACAAAAACCCCAAACAAAACCAATAAAATCTGCTCATGACAAGGAGCAGTTTCTATTAGGAACAAGATTTAGTAACAACTTTTTCTCATCACTGGATTTGGGAAAGACTTATTTTGGCTGCAACTGGGGTTTTCTTTGTGGGTTTATTTGTTTGTATGGTTCTTATTTTATTATATCATTGTGTACAAGGAGGGTGTCAATAGGACCGAGCCAGGCTCTTCTTGGTAGTGACAAGGACATGAGGCAATGGGCAGTAAATGGAATACAGGAATTTGCAGCTGAATATGAGGAAGAACCTCTTTGTGAGAGTCACTGAGCACTGGAACAGACTGCCCAGAGAGGATGAGAAGTCTTGTTCCCTGGAGATATTAAAAAGCTGTCTGGACCCAATCCAGAGTAACATGTTCTGGAGGATTCTGAGCAGCAAAGTTGGACTAGAAGACCTGGTGTCTTCCAGTCTTGCTGAATCTGCCATTCTGTAACAATACACACAAATTCCTGTCCCAAGCTGGGGCTCAGTCTCTGCTTTCAGGCAGGTGGTGACAGGACAAGAGGACGCAGCAATAAGATGTGCTAGGAAAGGTTCAGACCAATCATGAGGAGGAAATTCTTCGTGGGAATAGTTGTTAAACATTGGAATGGACTGCATAGAGAGGTGGTGGGTGGAGTCATTGCCCTGGAGGTGCTCAAGAAATTGCTAGATGTGGCACTCAGTGTCATGGTCAAGTTGGCAAGGTGGTAATCAATCAAAGCTTGGACTCAATGATCTCTGAGGTCTTTTTCAACCAAAATGATTCTGTGATTCTGTGAAATAAAAGGCCCACTAGAAGTTGGGATAAATGGTGCAATTCCTTTTTCTTCAGTGATATTCATCAGGATTCAGGAAATAGAATCATAGTAGTTTAGCAGAATGGATAAATCAGAAAAAAAATAATCTGCTATAAAATTACAATTAGAGCTTTCAAAATAGCCCCCAANTCAGTCTCTGCTTTCAGGCAGGTGGTGACAGGACAAGAGGACGCAGCAATAAGATGTGCTAGGAAAGGTTCAGACCAATCATGAGGAGGAAATTCTTCGTGGGAATAGTTGTTAAACATTGGAATGGACTGCATAGAGAGGTGGTGGGTGGAGTCATTGCCCTGGAGGTGCTCAAGAAATTGCTAGATGTGGCACTCAGTGTCATGGTCAAGTTGGCAAGGTGGTAATCAATCAAAGCTTGGACTCAATGATCTCTGAGGTCTTTTTCAACCAAAATGATTCTGTGATTCTGTGAAATAAAAGGCCCACTAGAAGTTGGGATAAATGGTGCAATTCCTTTTTCTTCAGTGATATTCATCAGGATTCAGGAAATAGAATCATAGTAGTTTAGCAGAATGGATAAATCAGAAAAAAAATAATCTGCTATAAAATTACAATTAGAGCTTTCAAAATAGCCCCCAAATCAATGACAATATTTTAGAACAGATGATGCTGGAATGAACACATTTAGAGAAATTGTGTTAAACTACTTGATGTCTATGTTAATTAATACATTCTATCATAGTGCATAGTCCAAATTCAGCAGAATGCTTATGATCTTTCCTGCCCAGTTCAGTCTAGCACAGAGCCTGACCTTCCACCACTTGGGCTCTCTAGTTAGGTCCCAAGGCTATTGTAAATGTTAAAATGAAGCACAAGACCATCACTGTGAATTTGTTGCTCTCCTGCTTTTAAGGTATCTATTTTTCACGATGATGGGACATCAGGGAGAACATGGAGTCAGATGGGGTAGACCTTTTACAGCACGTTTTTTGAAGTGAGCACATTTACTGTACATATCAGTCATAAAAATGTCTTCCTGGAGTGTCCCAGGCATCCTGGCAGGAGAGAGTTGAACAAAGAAAGTGTATATAAAAGGGAGAAAGGCAGAGACAAAATAGAAAGAAAGGGTAGTAATGCAAATTTTTTTGACTGAGATGGCAGTAAGATGCACAGTAATAGAAGCAGTAATAGACCCTCTCCTCATTTACAATTTGATGTGACCAATATTGACTCACAGTCTTCTCCTATCATTTATCTTCGAAAAAAATACAGTTTTGCAAACTGAATTTCCTGAACCTGCTTTTCAAAATTGCTTCCATAAACTTTTAAATATTGATAATGATCACGCTATTCATGTGGGGAGACATTTTTCCATTTTGTTTTTTGTTTTCTTGCTTTTTTTTCTGAGATAGACAGTCTGACAGATCTTCCCCTGGTTCTATCTCTGCTCATTTGTATACACTCTTTTTTCCTGTAGCACGTCATTTGTTGTTGCTAAATAAGGAGAAACAAATCGTGCTTGCACCTGGTCTTTTCTGAAATGGGTCCCCTTAACCCTAGTTTTCTCCCTTCAAATGAAAGACAAGAAAAATTTTCTTGCATGGCTCTATAAGTTGAAGACCTTGGAGATCTTTCTGACATTCTGAAATAAAAAGTGACATCTGATACAGTGATGTCATCTCAGTATATATCACATGATTAATGCACACTAAGTGATTAGAAGACACAGATCTGGAAATGCAAAGAATAGGCTTCCAAAAAAGTGAAGATCAGGGACACAACCTCCAAAGCTTCTCCTCTATTATTTAAATAAAGAGGTCGGAGCATGTGTTGTATAAGGATAATGCAATGTCCTAAGATTTTTAGGGATGTGTTTAAATAACTCCCTAAAAAAATTCTCTGAAGGTCCAAGCGTTCAAGAGACATCAAACGAGGTTTGGGCCTTACTATGGTGACAGAAGTCTGTGACACAGCAAGGATGGGGACAGATGTAAAATTTAGATACATCTTTTAGGCAGAAACATCTCTGTGGGAAGAATCATACTCCAAGATAAAAAAAAGAAACATAAATAATAAACAGAGAAAGTCAGATGTCTCACACAGGTTCAGATGAATGACCTTTCAGAGTTTCCTGTGTTGTCTTTGATTCAAAAGTCAGACTAGGACAAGCTTAAAGAGTGTTTAATCAGTTAGTCTGAAACAGCCTTGAGAAATCAAATAAAAATTACTTGGAATATATAGAAAAAGACACAAATATATATGTTGTGATTCATTATCTTTACTTTTAGTTATCTACACTGGACATCTACCTCTGAGCATTTCACATACTCTTTGTTATCGTCTGGGGAGAGGAATAGTAATTCATCTAATATATTCTGAGCATTTTCTTAAGGACAAGATGAATCATGACCTTGTTTCCCTCATTGGCTGGGGCGACAAGATAAAAAATATGTGGCTACCTCATTGATGTCTACATTTAGTCAGATGAATCCCAGCCTAATGACCAAGTGGAAGCTAGCACTCTCTGTAATAGCTATTTGGACGCGCCCACATTATCTGAATTGTCTTGATGAAATAAAAGTAGGCTTGTGCCTAGATTTCCAAACCCTTAACCAAGTGACAGCTGGCTCCCTCAGGAAGGATGCTAAAATTTGACTGAAGATGGAGAATGAAAACCATCACTTTTCAGTAGGAGGCCTCTCTAGGTCATTTGTAAGGCAAAGTAAAGCGATTTTTCTTGAACACAGATTGCAGAATAAGATTCCAGTCTTAAAAGTTCATAATTTCTTTTTTGTTGAAAATATACATTTTTATGGTGAGTAACCACTGCTGAGTGACAAGAGGAAATTCATATTGAAATATGTAAAACATGTTTTGTATTGATTGATTTTCAACACTGCTGTGTAGATTGCACAATTAGATTGACGTCAACAGATTTATTCCATTTCCATGATTCTGTCCAAGCATTTCAAGCTGTGTCACATAAAACACAAAAAATCTCCCTCCAAATTAATTGAAATAACATTAGGCATAACACTAATGAAATGAAACATTAAGTATTAATTTAAGCAAATATCTATAAAACAAAAAATAAAGCCCATTATGAAATAACATTCTATCTTTCTGCCTGTCTAATCCATCTATCTATTTTTCGCTTAAAGAGTAGAAATAGATTTTCTTTCAGTGTGTTCTCACCAAAACCTGGTACTATCTGGAAGACACGAATGCATGCTAATTGCTTTAAAGATAGAAAAAGATCACTTTTTTGTAAAAAGTTATAAGATTTTACACCTGTTTAGTTACTGTGAAGCTGAAATATGTTTTTTTTTGTTTGTTTGTTTTTTAACATAAACATGCACTATGTAAATATGGGGAAACACAAGAAAACACATTGCATTTGGCCTGTTGCTCAAGAACTTTTATTCAAAAGTGTCTGTCCTTGCTGTAGAAGGGTAAATTAGGGATCACAACCTTAACAAAATATAAAAAACTTTCTAGTAATTTTTCATCTCATATGTCAAGATTCTAAAGGAAGGAAAGCAGAGGCAAAATGGGGGCAATTCTTTTAACCTAATATTCAAAGTTCTTGATTTATACAGTATTTACACATGTTGTGTATTTCAATATTCCTTAAGAAAAAGATATTAGCAAAGCTTGATCTTTTTGCACACATGAACTACAAACACATCTGAGTAAAACGAATATTAAAAACAAACACACAAACAAACAAAATAACAAAAATAAATGTAGAAACAAAAGTGTGAAGAAGTGTGAAGAAAGAGCGGGAAAAAGAAGAAGCGGGAACGTCAATTCACCAAAACACAGGAACCAGGACCATTTAATTGCAGGTAGATTACACAACTATTTATTTGCAACTAATACCATAAAATTTTGGCATTTGGGGGTTATATTTATCCAGCTTTATTGTGTAAATGATAAGTTTCCACATCCTCATTGAGAATTCTATTCCAAATATATTTTCATGTATTCTGGATACTCTAGACATTTGACAGTGCCAACTGAACACAGAGGTTCACACACTTGAAAATATTATCAACATACATGCTCACATGCAAAAGGACATTCAGGAGCTTTTGCCTCATTTTCATATCCTTAGTGGAAAAAAAATTGAATACGTTGGAGATTATTTTTCCTTCCACTGATACTTTTTTTTTTTTTTACAGTGGAAAGTTCAATTCAAAAGCAACTGAACTTCACAGAAGGGGAGGTTGAAACTCAAGGATATTTAAGGTTCCTTCCAAGCCAGGGCATTCTATGGTTCTGTGATTCATCTTCTTAACACCACATAAAGTGACCCAGTTTCTCTCTTTATCTCAATATCTCCCTTCCCCCAGACCTCCAAACCAAAACAAACAGAAGAGGAACACTTACTCTCCCTTCACTAAAGGCATTTAAATTTATGCCAGAGTGACTTGTGCAATAAGAAGGGAATCCAGCCCCCCAGATTTTTACAGCTTCCTTCATAAGAGTCATTAATAGTATTCAAGTGAATATTTCTACTTGTGTAACAATATCGTAAAAAATATTCTTCTTGCATAACCTGTAAATGTTTAAAACTTTTTTTATGGAAGCACGTATAATGAAAAATTGGTTACCACAGGTCATTACTGAACTTAATGTACATTCATTTATGGCTCTTATTAAATACTAGAACAAATCAAATCCAAATCAAACTAAACCAATGACATGGGTTGTCCAATAAAAGGCTTTCATAGGAGAAATCAAGAACAAAATTCAACTACCTTTTGCAGTATTCAAATTTGAGCAATTTCAGTGGCATAGCTTTTCTCCCCTCTGGTAAATAATTTGAAGGCAAAGTTCTCATGCAAGCCATGAGGCCCCAAGATATGTAAAGTAACATCCAAACAGCAAAGTATTTTGATGCAAATTGAGTTTTCTGTGAAAATTAATGAATCTGAGACAGATATACAGTATGCAGCAAGATTCCCTCAAACTGAAAATAGAACAGCAATAAAAATGCCAAGAAGTGATAAGGCAGCAATAACACATGAGAGATTTTATGTATCAGTTGGAAAAAAATAGTTACTGTAAATGAGTGGGTGTTCTTGTGCTGTATTTTCCCTCCTTCTTTCTTTTATTTTTTTTTTGTTTGTTTGTTTCATTTTCCTTGATTGCTGAACAGAAACATGTCTGAAAAATGATGGATTAATTAGGAGAAACATACATCTCTCTTTAAAATAGGAAAAAAAAAACCAACTTCATCTCTATAAGATCCCTTCCAAAGTCCTCATTATTACAATGTGGTGGGCTTTGAAAGTCATTTACATAATAGCTAACAAAAATGTACTCGGCAATACACCGGGCCCACTAAACACGGGAGATAATTACACTGGGAGAATGATATTCCACTGCCAACTCCATTTTCAAGATACATTTATTTGCCCTGCACACAGCCCTGAACAACCAAACACACATTAACATACCGTGTAGGTGCGTGCTGTTGCAATCTACATGATGGGGGAAGGGAAGAAATACAACACACTATTCTTGGCATATATGTACCACCTGAATGGTATTTTTCATTATCTCCTGCACTGGGAACATTGTATTATTCCACTGGGAAGTCATAGCGAAGAGGATATAATTATCAGCAAAGTAATGGGGATCCTCTTGCTAATGGCCAGCTATTCAAATATCTCAATATAATCGCCTTGCCCAATCTCTCCCCATTGCCTACTCTTCTGGAGAAACTCATCATTTTTTCCACTTACTCCAGCATAATGAATTCATTTTGCATTTTCTTTGTGAGAAATTAAGAGGAATAGCAATGTAATGTGTTGACATTTGAAATGCAGCATAGAAAAGTTTAGACTGGCAATTTAGTTTAATCGCCCACTAGCAGGGAGAAGCTTCTTATTAAATTAGTTCTTGCTGTACAGGACATGTATTTCTCCATTGAACTCTCTTGTCTTTCTTATTTTTATCTTTCATCTACATCTCAATTCACTGGGGAGACAGCAGAAAAGACTCTCACCTCAACTACTTTTATATATTACCCTTTATGATCATTGATGTTCACACAGAGGAAGAGTGACGGGTGAAAATACTTACATCTTCACAAGAAAACATAACTCCTGAAAAACAGTAGAGGTTGCTAGTCCCTTTAAGAGAAGTCCACATAGAACAGTACTGATCATTCATTGTTGTAAGAGCTCTCATGGTGTTTTCCCAAACAGCCTCAGTTCATCCCTTGTTTCCTGATGTCATTACAGCATAGCCATTAACACTCTATTCCTGCTTATGCTTACTTTAAATTTTTAACGGGATGCGGAATTAATCAGTGCCAAGATCATTTACTTAAAAGTTGCCCTGAGTAGTCAAAAAACAGCTTCATATATTCTATTTTTGAAGTGAATACACTGGAGGGGGAGTTGCACAAATCTTTGGGGGTTTTGTTTTGGTTTGCTCTTGTTTGTTGGTTTTACATGGTTTCAACATATAAATGTGGGATATAAAATTTTGGTCCTTTGTGTTTGGGAAGTCAGTGTAGCCTATAACTTTTGAAAAATATTAGGCAGGTCATCCAGAAGAAAACAGGATGGTAAATTGTAATTACCACTTAAAATTTTTGAGGTAAAATGCATTATTTGTCATAATTGTTCCCTGATATTTTTGCAGACTGAAGACCATTCACATCAATAAGAATACATTGTTATTTCCTTAATGTGGGCAAAATTTTGTCCCAAATAAATTGATTTTATTTTTACAGGGTTTTATGTCAGCAAAAACTGCAAAATTCTAAAAATCCATTTAGGTCCACTGTTAATAAGATAACAAAGTCTACACCAAGAGATATTAGAAATGGCATAATTTCAAAACAAAAATACAAAATAATCCTCTCAAATAATATGTGTTGATTCTGTTGTGTAAAATAGAATGAAATAGATAGCACTTTGAATCATTTAATCAAGGATCTTGATAGTAAAAATAATTAAAAAAAAACTAAAACAGAGAAGCCAGTTTTTCATACCTCAAGGAAATATTCACAAAGATTTCTAAGAAGAAATAGAAGAACCTGGATATGGTTGAGGTATTTGATTTCTTCATGTGAGACACTATTTTTAAGGGAAGAACCTTTTTAGGTGACAACTGCAGTGGCAGTTTGCATACGTGAAATTCTGAATAAATGGTCGACCAGGAATATTCCTTTTTTTCCTCAAAGAAGTAGGGCAAATTGTTTTTACATCATCTTGTCTTGCTCTGACAGAATATTTCACTAGCTTGTACCAAATGAATCCCCATTTACATGAATGGAAGACAATACTCGGCTTCCCTGGGTTTAGGATTTTTTACTCTGATATTTTTGCTTCAAATGTAGCTGAAGCTGGGTGCTGTAACCTCCTGGCTTAAAAATCCTCTCAATTTCCCACAAACATTACTCATAACTTAACACATACTATTCTGAAGCAAAATACCAACAGCAGGTCCTTAAGAAAATTGTTGATTTCTCAGAGTAAAAGAGTTTTTTACATGAAAAATCCTACAATTTCCACTTGTTGTTAAGAAGTCTACTTTCCCTTCTCCATGCCTACACACTTTGAAATTCTTGTCTGTTTCTTGCAGTTTCCAAGTCTCTGAAATATGGGAAATCTTTAATTTTACTTTTTTTTCTTCCTTGCTGAGGAGCTTTATGAGTATTCAGGCAGCTCACTGCTATGCCAGCCTCCTGCACTTGGCTTCTGCAGAGGAGAAACACTAATTTTCACATCAGAGCCTACCAGTTTGTAAACTTGTCTTACACCATTAATTTCAGGAACCTTCCAATGTCTTTCAATGGGAAATTAGCAGTCAAATGTGTTTAGTTTGCAGAAACAGCAGCCACACCACCGACAAGAGCAACAACTCGTACAACTGTAAGTCATTAAGAAAAGAATTTCTTCAATTATGAATGCATACATTGTCAATGGTGAATGAAAGAAAGAGGCAAAAAGGAGAGGTGGAGGGGGATGAAGTAAAAAAGACAGAAAGTGCCACAATAGGCTCCCAAACTCTCCGTGCCAGTCAAACTTGTCAGCATTCCGCCTGCATTTCCAAATAACTATCGTTAAAAAAGTGTTAAAAAAAGCGGACTGTTTCTGCTGTTCACTGCCTGGAAAAAAAAAAGAAAAAAAAAGGGTTTGAAGTTTTAAAGGCTATTTTTAAAGGATCCTATTTAAAGTTTTGGCAGAGTAGGGAACCTAATTACTTTATGTCATTTGTCTAAATGTAAATGAGAAAGGAGCTGGAGAAAGAAAAAAGAAAAGGATCCATGGTCTTCTGGGGTTTGAAAAATCCCTCTGATGGTGACTACACTGCTTTATCCTCCCTCCTTCCTCAGAATGATTAGGTCCCAGAATGCAGAAAGCAGCCTTTCCCCACTAGGAGCCAAATAGGGTGCCCTGGAGAACAGAAAACATGGAGGCAGCAGGTTCCATGAAGATGACAGTGATGCCGACACCTCTGCTGGTCACCACTGCCTGGGATTTAAAAAAGAGGGAGACATGAACCTAGATTCCTGTTTGGGGGAGGTTCTGCTGTTTCTCTAAAAATGACAAATGCTTTAGGATCTCAAGTCAAGGGCGTGGTGACCCAAAGGTCACCACAGTACCAAGTTTGGTATTAGTGAGAGATGACTAATGAGGGCAACCTAAAATCACTGTGGGTGTTAATTGTTCACAGAATGGGAATTCCAGTGACAGTGATATCAACCCTCAGAGCACAGATGGGCACCCACCTCTTGTGGATGCTTTAAAAAAACCTTCACATACTTTGCTAACTCTTTTTTTCTCAGGCTTTCTGTTTCACAGGTAAGAGACAATTCACATTTTCCTCATCCCCTCATTACATCACAGGGTCCACTGTTCCATCATCACCCTCATCATCATCTTCATCATGCCTGCAGCTTTTCAAGGCTTACTTGATGCCTGTCCCAAATTGAAAGAAACTTTGTGTTTTCATGATTATGGCCTTCAGAAGAGACCCAAGGGGAAAAGAGAACTGCAAAGCTGCTTACTACCTAGGTTTGCTGAATGTCTCTCCATGCTGGCATTGTGCATCATTTCCAGCTCAGTCTTTGCTGGATATTTCTTACCTCAGGATATGTACCCTAAGGCATCCCTCACAGGTCAGGATGTAGAGTCACAGATATGAAGATAATGAGGAGCCATGGGCTACAGTGTTTTTCAGCATGCTGCTGTCATCCAGCTCTCTACATCTCTTTTTCAGCAGGCGGCAGAGTGTCGCACTCTCTCTCTGTCAGGCTGCCTTGTTGGATCAGTTCTCAGTCCTTGTATTTTTACTTCTCTATGTATGTGTCTCTGTGTGCGTGTGTGTGTATCTGGGATATTTATTATTTGCATTTTTCAGTCTGGGTTATGACCATATCTGTCAATCATTCTTAAATTGGCCTGTAAGACAATCCATGATATTACTTAATTTTTATGTAGTTTTGAGTGGTTTTCCAGGTCCTTGCCTTATAACATCTATTCTTTACATATGCCCATGTCTCACATTGGCTGTGCTTTAATTTAGAGATTGAATCAACCTGCATTACATTGTTTTGGTGAGTCCTCTGTGGCACACATCAAGCCCTTCTTGTTTTACCAAAATGACATTTACCACCACTGATACCCTGGACCAGAGCTGGGAATAGATGAGGTATCATCAGTCCCAAGTGACATGTGCTACCATAGATGAAAGTGAATTATCCTTCTGCATAATTTGCATGTACATTTAAACATGATTTAGCGTGTGTTAATCTCCACACTTTTTTTTTTTTTTTTT
>VZRX01018719.1:26541-37564 GCA_013398075.1 Notiomystis cincta
GTGGGGAAGATAGAGAAATGAAGGCTTCACAACTTTCTCAGGATCTCATGAGAAAAGTAGGCGCAGAGTCTGTCGCAGAAGGATTTTCTCTTTGTATCTGTGCTCCTATGAAAACATAAGCCACTGAGCCACATCCACACCCATTAATTAAATGTCTGAGCTTTCTCTCAGATTCAGCAGTTTGCAGGAGAGGCACAGGAGAGCACTGCCAGCTCCTCCCCATGAAAACACTCGCAGCCAGGAGCCAGCAGTAAAGCAGGCAGGAGCAGAGCTCACCTCTCCTCCCCAACACAAAGCTCAGCACTTGCAGCTCTTTGGGGTACAATGCTGCCTCTTGACCAACTGCTTGTAACTGCTTTCATCCTCACTCTGGTACCCAATTAGCACCTTGTTAGCCACACACCTGCAGTGCCTTCACCTGGAGGTCACTAAACCTCACGGGCCTGATTCTCCAGTTGGTGCTCCAGCCCCAATTGGAGATCACTCCATTAAATCAACAGCCTTAGAGGAGCTTAAATAAAAGGGGAACGAGGTGATCTGCAACATTAACCCTTTTCCTCTCTGTTTTTCCCTCATATGCACCCTTCGGCCATCTGTCACCACTGAGAAAGTAATTAGCTAACGGGAGCATTTCTTCTAATCAGGGCTGGGCAACAGCAAAAGCGAGAACAAATGCAACTCTCAGGCTATTGTAGTGTTTCTCCAAATCCTTCTGGAGCTGTTACATCTCAGGAAGAGTAGTCAGGAAACTTGACTGATGTAGTAACAGAATCAGCAGTATGCTAAAAGTTGTGCATCTAAATAAGTCATTCATGATGGCTGCTTTGTGTTTTGGACTCATCAAAATTCAGGCCTATTACAGCATGGGGAGAAAAGCTCTGGGAAGTGAAATGAGAGCTGGGAGAGACAAATGTAAATAGGAAATGTGTTTCTGAATTGTGCTACAGGGACTAGTATGAATATAAGCTACTGGTAAATGATGGTGTTTCACTCAAAGAAGGATATTGTCCAGTGGTGCTAATATAAAGAAATAAAGTTTCAAAGAATTATCACAGCATAATATTGACTCAAAAGCACTGTCTCCAAGACTGAAGCTAAAAGAAATCTCCTCAAGAGAGGTGTATATGTAGCTATGAAAAGATAACAATACCACCTACATTTCAGGACCAATATTGCACTAACTTTTCATCTCAGTAAATTCAGTGTTTGATGTAGTAATGCCCCATACTTGGATAAGAAGGACCAGGAGGAATATAATGTTTTAAATTTTCTGGCACAAAGATGAGTTGAATTTAAGAAGAACAAATAGTGCAAATAATGCACATCTTTAGGGAGGGCTAAATTAATGAGCATAAGCTAAGACTTTTTAACATGCAGGAGGTTGGTGTAATCCTTACATAGACACTATTTTCACACATAGGAGCAAAAGAAGAATTCTGAAAAATATGTTGGAAAAGAGCATTTATGAAGTATATCAGCCCTTAGGGAAAGAGAGAATACTCAAACTCTCATAAAGCAGGCCATTTTCATAGAGTTTATATTTTGGCATGCAGACCCCAACAAAGTTTACAGCATTTGGATGAACGATGCTGTTCTGCAGCTTTCCACTCAAGCCTTCTGAGAGACCCTTGTGAGAAACAAAAGCTTTGGTGAGCTCTCAAGGATGTTACTGCTTAACAATCAAAACTTTGGATTTAACACTAATACTCAAATGTTGGCCATGTCTGCTTTCCTGAGGTCACTTTGTGAATGTCACACCAAATTTGTACAGACCTGGAGAACATCCCTGAGGTTTCTCATTTTTGCAGTTCAGTGGAGTTGTGAATAGACTTCAATTCAGGAAAGGAAAAGAGAAACTGAGGTAGGATCAGTGTATCTGGTTATTTGACAGCAGTTCAGTTCAGGGCTTTCTGTTTCACTGTAAAGATCTAATGAATCAGCAGAACTGATATTAGCACCTACACATCAGTGTAGTGTCAACTAATCAGAAAGGAATCAAATAAGTGATGCATTCTTCTTAACTCTGAAGACCACATTAACAATTAACGAGTGCCTATAGAAGTACTCATGGTGAAATTACTTTGGAAACAAAGGGATTTTTGGGGCAGGTAAGACTCACAAAGACAAAGGACTAAAATGAGAAAGAAATAAGGTTGAGGATATATTTATTTATCTCTCTATATATGTATATATATATAAACTACTAACATTGTAGTTTGCTAATTTCAATTGTTGGTCATAGCACACTCCTTGGACTGTTGTAGTAATACAGCTGCTTTTATGGATAAACTGGATGATTGCAGTCTTCAAGAATCCTGTGTCTGTTCCCTGCTCCACTATGGAATTTGTTGTATGATCATAAGTGGGTCCATCTGATCTTGTCCAAGCAGTAAAGGTTAGACCCAGCCTTAAAATTAGGAACCCACCGGATGTCATACCATTTTCACCAGAGGACTGGTGTAATAAAAATAACAATTTCTAATAGGTCTAGTCCATGACCTGAGTATTTTTTTTAATTTAATTTAATTTAATTTTATTTTATTTTTATTTAGTCCAGGTTTACCACAAACAGAAGGCTGAGGCAGCAATTGTGATCAGACAGCCTCTCTCACAGATTTCTGCTGCCAGTATTGTTTGGCCTTGATTCTAGTTTTTTCTCATTATATTTAGTGTTTCTGAAACTAAGCTCCACTACGTGTAACTAGCCCATGGCAGTGAGCAGAGGAAAAAAACTCTTTCAAGAAGCCAGAGAAAATTCATGCTAAAATATAAGCTGGTATTATTAAGCTGGTTGTTGATGCAGTAGAAGTACTGAGGCTTGCTTGTTTAGGCAGTTGGCTGTGGTCAAATTAAGCACGCCTGAAATTCGAAAAGAACCACAACTTAAATAAAAGATGACAAACAATTATATCCTACGTTTACTTTTGTGCTAAAGAGAACTGTGACATTTCATTCCGAGTGGCTTCTTAGGCAATGTAAGACTGCGAAAAATTCTATTCGTCTTTTGCTTGAAGTTAAGGGTGTGTGAAGTTGAGGCTTTCTCTCAGAAGCTTCCTGTGATGTGGTAATGCAAGGAAAAGTCTTTGCTACTGTGACCAACTCACCCATCTGTTATGTTGCTGCTTGCTGCATGCGCAGAGATTTTCAAACACTTCCCTGAGGGCTAGGCTAATGCTAAAGATCTTCTGTAGCACATGTCCAGACAACCTCCATGTCACTAATTTAATAAATAAATTAAAACAATGAGAGATAGGGAAAAGAAAAAAAAAATTAAAATGAGACATAAACCAAACCCTCAATTTTATCTGGTTTTATCTGGAGTGTGGGGGAAAGCCATATTGTTTTGATAAAAGGGGTATCCCACTTTCATCCAGGTACATGCAGTCAATTATTCCATGCCACTTTTATTCAGAAATTCCTTCATTTTAACACCTTTTCCTTTTAGGGGTTGGACATGTTTTTCTAATTAGTTCTGTAGCCATCATTCTTAGCAGCAATGCAGTTTCTGAAATAAACCCTGGTGTTTTAACTGATGACTTTCATTTAAGGTTTGCCTTACACATAGCTCTGAAAATAACTAAAATAGCTAATGGGTTTCTCTTTTATATATTTGTTGATGTGGGTAATACAGTTGATAATTACACATCAACTCACCTCACTTTAAGATATCTGTGGCATTAGAAGTATAACAAAATTGCAAAATTTTCCCTTGTGTTTCTTGTTTGGTTTTTATTGGTTGGGGTTTATTCTTATTTATTTTTGTAGGGAGTATTTTTTTCAGTGTAGCATTTCAGTAGAACAATTAAAGACTGTCTTTATGCCATCATAGTGCCATTTGATATCAGAATATACAGCTCAAGGTACGGCTCAGAAGTCAGATGTGGTTTGCTATACAGGCACCTGTTAACTGACAATGAGAGCTGACATTACTATAATGGAAATGCCCAGTGTATATTTATGGAACATTAATTCAGCCTATAATATTGCAGCTGTCAAAAACTACGGATGTAGATTCTATTTCAGACATTTTCCTTTCCTTCCTTATAATTCACTTTGATATTTTTTTATTTCTTTTTTTTTTTTCTTGTGTGTGTCAGAGATTTAAAAACAGATTAGTTAAATATCCCATTTTAACTATTTTCTTTGTATTCACATTCTCTCTCTTAATGAGCCAGGGTGAGCATCTCAGTCTTTTGAGAAGAGCCTGTTTAGTGCACTAGGTTTCTTCTCTCTGGTGAGAGGAGTAGGGCTGGGATAACACCATACACACCGACAAAGATTCCCGTAAGTGGATGATGCTCACAGACTTTCCTCATTCCCTAGGGAGAGATTTGAATAATGCAAGGTTAAGGGGCTTGGCATATTACCTCAGGACAGCTGTTCCAGTCCTGCAGAACAACATGAAAAAAACACAGAGGCAGACTGGGATGGGAGGTGTTATCATACAAACAACGCTTGCCTCACTGCTGTAACAATGAGCACAAGGTGCAATGCTGGCACAGATGGAGAGTGAGAAATCAGGAGGGAAAAGCATAGATCATAAGCTGGAATGGAGGAAAGGCTAGACAAAAAGCAAAGGTATGTGTCACTCACGACACTGAAATGGTTATCTGGAGTTCTGCTGGCTTATTTGTCCTCCTGACTAAAGTTGTGATGAGACAAGGCCAGTGAGGGACACAGGGAGGTGTCAGGAAGACACTGGTCACTTCAGGAACGAGTCAGTGCTTGAGGGCCTCAGCTGTGCCATGTTTCAGAGGTACAGAAAAAGGCTTGAACAAACAACAGGGAACTGAAGCAAGTGGGGAGTGAGGAGACAGGGAAGAAGAAATGAGGAAAGGAGCAGTCGTGTTATCCAGCTGGGCTGTCCTTGCTGACACACAGGTCATGGTAGTCACCACAGATTGTCAGCCTCACATAACTAGACTTAGGCTCTCTTAATACTACAGCTTACTCATAAAATAATTACTTTATTCAGGTAAATGACAAGTCCTTAAATAAATTTTGAAGGGGAGAACTGTTTCTATGTCTCAACTGCCTTTTTGAACTCTATTTTCTTTTCCATCTTCAATCCTTATGACAGCTTACCCCTAACCACTATCTCTCTCTTTCACAGGTTTCATGTAAGTCTTCCTGGGTCATAATATGTCATTTATTATATTGTAAGTTTGTCCTTCTACACTTCTTGCTCTCCTAGGTTGTTTTGAATTTTCACAGTTTGTCCTTCACCTTTCTACCTTGAAGGTGCTATGTGATCTCATAAAGAAAAAAAAAACAAACAAACTTGTCATCTTTATGCTTGATCATGTGAAATCTTCATGAATGCTTATCAATATGACATGTTTCTGTCATTGATCCATCACATTGCAGCTGCACTTCTGTCTACCTTGCTGTCTTGCAGATGTAACTACGTGTTAAGAAAAGGATGTTATTTTTTTTGAATGAGTCTGTTTCCAGTACTACTTATTCATGTTGAAAAGATAAAAACAAAGGTATGATTGTCAGTCAATATAAAGTTGTAAAGCTACTTTCCCTT
Organism: Notiomystis cincta; assembly: GCA_013398075.1. NCBI lineage: Eukaryota > Metazoa > Chordata > Aves > Passeriformes > Notiomystidae > Notiomystis > Notiomystis cincta. The sequence goes on from VZRX01018719.1 coordinate 32,075, forward strand.
AAAGCAGTTGAAATTTTGACCCAATAATATGTTAATTTTGGGGGAATTTCTAAGCTTTTACAAGGCCCCTATTTCTGAAAATAAGGTCAGTATTTTGAAGTTAGTGACACTCATTTTTATCAGATAAGCCTGATGTCCCTCATTTGTGTCCACAGAGATTGACTGACTTATTCCAGTTTAAAAAATGGAAAATGGGAGAGTATGCTCTCCATCAAAAAATCTTATGGCATAAAAACCTTCTGAAGCCATCAGCTTATGTGATGTGAAAAGTAATTAAATGCAACAACAGCATGACATCAGCAGTGGATAATTTTCAGACTTTAAATGTCATTCCTTTTAAACTCAAGAGTTGTTTGAGGTTTTTGTCTCCATTTCACAAGATAGAGTACAAAACATTGTGACATGCTTAATATTTCTTCCGCCAAGCCGTCCATTCTGATTTCATTCTCACCCTTTACAGAGTTGTTGATTTCAGCCTGCATTTGGCTGCCAAAAATGCGATTGCACACGCGGCACCAAGAACAAAGTGAAAATGAATTATGCATTGGGAAGGAAGTTACATTTGAGTCAAAAAACTTAAGACTTCAGCACCTCCAAATTACAATATAATTTATGAGTGAATACATTTAAAGAGATAGCAACGGACTGAAGCAAGAGAGGGTCAGCCATGTCGAGGCTTAATATAATTTACAGTAGCTTTCAATTATTTATTTTTAAGAAGCCACTGAGCACACTGGATCTTTTCAGTGGTAATGTCAAAATATGGATATTGGGAAAAAGACATGAATAATAGTGACAGGTTTTTATGCATGATAATGGTATATGGGGACATTTAAAATATGGATCGCTCACCAGAGCAAAAAGCGCATGTCATTTACTCTGAGAATACACGACTGTATGCTCAGTGGCTCTTCTTCTGCACTACAAAAGTTTGCTGAACCTGATTTTTTTTAATTCTTTCTTCTTCTCCCTTTTTATTTAAAACTTTTTTGCTTTGAAACAGTGGCTGGTGAGCTCAGATTTACTTCCCAGAAAGAAAAAAAAAGAGCCAAGGCCCTTTACATTGACTCAGGCAGAGTGAAAGAAGGCCTTTTAAAATTTTCAGCTCATGCAGTCAACAATGCTTTGCTTTTTATTATTTGTTTCATAATATTATATCTAAAACACATGTGTGGCTTTTGACACCCTAGAATAAAGTTTGGAATGTCTTTTTTCAATTCCTTGAAAGAAAGCAAGTTCTTTCAGCACTGAAGTCACAAAATGCTTTTAGATTCTCAGAATCCCTGTTTAATACTTGCTGTAATGCTATAAACATTGAAATCACTGAAATCTTGATTTTTTGCCTGCAGATATATGCAAAATAAGGTGGTCCCATGGATATTTACTTAGGATTCCAGCCTATGACCAGACCCCAGAAACCAGGAAACATATTGAGGTGCCTCCAGCCACCAATCCAGACAGAAACCGACCTCCTATAGCTTCTACACCATATCTGTCTGTCCCAGGCAGATCTTAAATGCCTTAAGGTGGCCGTTTAGAGAATTTTATTTAGTCATCTGAAATCTGGATAAACATGTCCCATGTGTCTCTGTAGAGACCACTCTGCTCAGCATTTTCAGAGGGTGCTTTATGCATCAGCCTTACACATCAGATTCCAGGGGACAGCCGAGTCTAACAGCTAGACTCTAGAGTAAAAATAAGCTTTTCTTCCTTGGATTTTGCCTCCATCCTACTTGTATGATTGCAGTACTGTTTGAGGGCAATCTATTTGGCCTTGGAAATGGCCTCCCATCCTGTGACTGTGTGCTCTCACCACGGGTATATGTAGGAGTTATCTTTCCTATTAAGGCTGATCAGAAATAGATAATCAGCATATTTTAAAGTAACAAAAAATGAGAGTTAATGAAATATTTAATACATTGGGAACTGATATTTAGTGCTTCCTCCTTTTTCAGTTCATTGATTTCTATGCCTCTCTTTCACCATGTTTCTCTCCTTTTTCTGGTCTTTCTTACCAAGCTAGAAATGCACTGAAGAATATCTGATCACACAGTGGAGATTCCCCCCTGAGGTGCGAGGTTCTGGTCTCATAAATTAAACACTTTGAGTATTTAAAGAAAGATTTTTCAAAGGATGTGCTACAACTGCTGAACATTTAAGGTAGAGTGCAAACACTTGCAATTCTTTTCCATGTTACTGCTTTGCAAGAAAAACAAAACCAAAACACAAAAAACCAATATGGTATGACCTGCTGTATCTCTGAATTTAAGAAAAAATAATAATAATTTACAGTCTAAGGTAGAAGAAGGAAATCTTCAGCTGATGGCTGGGCATTCACATTACAATAGATAAGTGAATCTTTTAGAATGCTCATGATTTTCAGTAAACCACTCAGATTTTGGCATCTGAAGACCCCATGCTTATGTATCTCTCCCAGAACATTACATAAAAAAACTCTACTTGCCTTGAAGCTGTGGCATCTGGTGACAGCCATAAGAACCACATTAATCCCACTGCTATCATTATTGCCAATATTAAGAGTAGTCTTTATCTAATTAAATGTGGACCTTACGCCTGAGCTAGTGATCCTTTGGCACTCTTAAGCAAAACAGAGAAATTGTTACTTTTAGGGTGCAGTACACCTTATTCTTAACTAGAAATCTAAAATATGTCAGCTAACAAGACTAATTTTCTTCAAGTGTGGGTGGTTTTGACTTCTGGGTTTGTTTGGGTTTTTAGTAGATTATAAAACAATATTAACACTAACTGAGGACTAAACATAAAAGGCACAGGCACCTAAAATTACCTGAGGTGGATCATTCTTTACTTCTCTATTTGAACTCAGCTCTTTGTCAGAGGTGGACTGTGCTTATCTTAAATAGACAGGTACAAGGGGAATTTTGTCATTTATCACTTTAGGAAGGCATTGACTTGAGTTTTTTACTTTGTGAATAAATTTAGGAGGGTTTACGGGGTATATTTTCATTTTGGTTTTGTTGGTTAGTTTGTTCTTGGGTAGTTTGTTTGTTTGTTTATCTTTTTCCTATTTTTTTTGAAAATTTCTTTCTTTCTTCTAAATTTGTTTTCTTCTCTTGTTTTTTTCTTTGGAGAGAAAGGAATCATGGCCTTTATTATCCCATCAGCTGCCATGCTGGTAGACAGAACCAAAAACTGGAATTGTAGAGATATATGGTGATTGAATTTTAAAATAGGTCATGAAAACTCCTCTCATATGCAAGGACAGCCTGATTGTTTTGTTTTGTTTTGTTTTATCAAGATAGTATAACTGGTTCATATTGTCATCAATAGATCAGAGCAGACCAAGTGACAAAATGTGTCTCTGCATGAGATGAAATCACCATTTTCCTGTTAGTCATAGGAGGGAATATCTAAAGACATTGTGAACTAAGGAGGAAATAATTTACTAAGAATTACATCTTCTGAAATTCCTTATTGATTTTTTGGTATGATCTTGTCTGATATCACAACAACACAAGAGAAAATGGGAATTATCTGATCTTTGGTATATCAATAGATCTCATTCCTTAGGAAAGAAAGTGTCACAAACCTAAGCCAAATCCTATAGCTAAGTAGCTTCTTAGCTGTTCACTCTGCACTGACTTTGTCTTGTTTATCTTTCCAAATAGTGAGGATCACTGGGTCTGATTATTGGTCATGAAATACAAACGATGGTGGAGGGCAGGAGTGGATTCTTTTGGGTTGGATTTTCACAAAGTGAACATTATGAAGAAAGGTGAAACAGTATCATTCAAATGCTCTTCAAGAACTTCATTTAAGAAAGGCTGGAACAAACAAGGCACATGTGTCCTCAGAAAAGTTTTGCATACTAGGTGCAGGATTTCAATACTGTCTTTGTGGCTGTCCCCACAAGCACACAGAAAAGTGAGAAAGCTAGGAAAGGGAGAAACTAGCAGCCACCTCTCCTAGTCCCAGCCTTTAATCTTTGCCCCATTTCATGTTAGCAGAAAAAATAAAAACCCCCTTAAGCCAGAAGAGAACAGTTCCTACTTTCTACCATGAGCCATGTAGGGACAAATAATGGACTCAAAGTTGAAAATTGTGCAGATTGATAGAGGAATGAAGTATAAATAAACCCCTTTTCTCCTTTCAATACATTACTGTGTTGTTCCATTTGTGGAAAGGGAGTTAACTGGCGCCAAGCTGTTTATCTTCTTCAAACACAGATGAACTATAACCAGTGTCATTCATCACTCAGTCCAGGGGCGCTGCACCTGTGAAAAGATTGGCCTAGAAACCAGTAGTAAGGATTGTCCAGTCTGGTTTCTTATAAGGCAAGACATTTAAATCCTACTGCTTAGAAATACTGGATTTGCTGAGGCTTGCAGCAACAGTCCATTATGAGCAACATCTGCTCAGCAACCCCAGAAATCAAGTCTGTCTTTTACCAACAGCTGACCTTATGAAGCAGCATTCCTAACATGAGTCTTTTGAGCCTCACAGACAAAGGACTTTGCTGATGATCTTCAATCTACATTTGGAGTTGCCAGTCTATGCCTTGAAACTTCCACATTTTCCTCACGAATCATGCAAAACTCTTAAGGTTTAATGGTCTCTCACACTCTCTTTCCTCAGGTGATTCTACCCTTCAGGAAGATTTATGCATACCTGTCAAAAGCTGCTAGATTTCTATCTCTCTTTCTTTCTACGTTTCTCTCTTCTCTTTCTACCCCCTGAAGTTTCAGAGCTGGTTGTCACTCTTTAACAGTTTATTTTCCATAAATACACAGTGAGCATCTCACCCTTTCCTCAACACTGGAGCACATTCTGCTTTCATATGCAAATCCTCTCAGTCAACAATGTAGCAGGAATATGTTTAAACAAGAATAGAGATAGCTAATCAATGTACTTCCCTAAGATTACTTATTCCTGAGTTGCTGAGTCTGTCTTTGCTTGGTCCTTGCTCGGGTACAACTCTTGCGAATGTCTAGGGAAGTTTAGTTTGTGAAACAACGGAGAGAGATGTGAGTAAGAGTATTAGCATAGGATTTTATATTATTGTATTATTATATCAGAGATATCACTGGAGTGGGCTCCTGAGGGTATAAATACACTGCAGACTCCTTATGACATCCTTCTATTACCATTGTGTATGTTTCCCAAATTGGTTGCCTGTTATGGCTCGGTCTGTAAGTCTGGGCAGCCCCACAGCACCATACAGATATTCCAGGATATATCAGGACAAACCAATGATCATCTGTCAGGGACTGACCCTGGCTGGGTGCCAGGCATCAGTCACAGCCACTCCCCCACTCCCCTCTGCAACTGGGCAGGGGAGAGAAAATATAACACAAGGTTAATGAATTAAGGACAGGGAGAGATAAGTCACCGATTACCATCGTGGGCAAGACCAACTCAGCTTGAGGATATTAACTGAGTTTATTACCAACAAAAGCAGAGCAGGATAATGAGAAGTAAAATAAATCCTAAAATCAATTTCCCCCAATGCCT
>VZRX01018720.1:3365-25953 GCA_013398075.1 Notiomystis cincta
CCATGGCCGACACCGCCGCGCCGCCGACGCCGCCCGCCGCCCCCGCCCCGGGGCTCCCGGCTGCTCCCGGCACCAACCCGCTGTCCCGCAAGCTCAACAAGATCCTGGAGACGCGCCTAGACAATGACAAGGTGGGTCGGGCGGCGGCGGAGGGACGGGGAGGGGGCCGGATGAGCCGTCAGGGCCGCGGGCCCCGACAGGCTCCGCGGCGGGGAGGCGAGTCCTGCCGTACCCTCAGTTCCGCTGCGGAGCTGCGGGCGGCCCTTTGCAGCATTAATTATAAATAAAATTAGTTTTCGCTTCTCCGGCAACATGCCACGCTCCTGCTTTGTCCCTTCGGATCGTAGGGAGGTTTGTATCACTTGCATCGGAGGGCACGTCTCAGGCTTTTTGTAATACAAATGTTTTCTGGCTGTGGATAGGTCATTCATTTACAGAAAGTAGTCTTATTGCTTAAAGCTGCTGTAAAATTGTGGACAAAGTTTTCTGTTACAAGAGAAGAAGAAAGGCTCAGTAATTATTTTGGTTGTTTGCCAACTAACGTGGAGTGTGTAAAAGTAGCTCTTCCTCTAAAACCGTTTATCAGGCTTGCTTTGTTTTCAATAAGACCATGAACTTGGGGTGTGTGCAGACTGTTTAACCTGCTTCTTTGTAACTGCATGCAAACTGAGGGCTCTTTTCTATTTTCCAGGAAATGCTGGAAGCTCTCAAGGCTCTCTCGACCTTTTTCGTGGAGAACAGTTTGCGCACCCGAAGAAACCTGCGTGGAGACATTGAGCGGCGAAGCTTGGCCATAAATGAGGAATTCGTGCACATATTCAAGCAAGTTAAAGAGGTAACGTTTTTGCAGCGTGAGTAGTTACCTTGAAAGAATACTGCTCTGTAATTTAAAGCTTCAAAAAAACACAAAAGGGTTAAGAGAGACTTTAAGTTTCCAGGACAGATATACTTTTACAATAAAATTGTTTTATTTGCTGAAAATGTGGCATCGGATGTTTGAAACAGATCCAAGTCCTGTGTGAATGCTGATTTTTAGAGGTGCATTACTCTGCACTGACTAACAGGGACCTAGAGCATTAATGTTCCTTGTAACTGGGGCATCAAATTGCAGTAGGAAGCTGGGCCTGGACACAGCATTTCTGATTAAAACAGTTACTCTTATTCAAACTTGTGTAGGAACTTGAGAGTATAAATGAAGATGTGCAAGCAATGAGCAGCTGCTGTGAAGACATGTCCAGCCGTTTGAAGGTAATGTACAAATTGAAGTGCTTTGTGTATTTTTCCTTTTGAGATGTGGCTACTTTCTTTTAAAAAGACAAAGAGTTATTTTTGAGGACTAACAACACCACCACGGTGTTTCCATGGTATGCATATTATGTTACTTTATATTAATATGTTTCTTTTTTACTTGTTTAGAAAATGTATCAAGGAAGCAATTTTAATTTCTTCCAAATTTCAGTTCAAAATGCAGCCATATACTTATTTTGAGAGTAGTAATGTGCTATCCATGTGTATATTAGTGGAGAGAAAATACTTTATTACATTGGATGTGTGTGAGGGATAAGGGTTAATTTCCATTTAAAATGGCTTTTGCACTGGCTGTGTCTCTTGAGTTATGTGTTCACATAAATATCTCAAGTGTATTCATAGGGAAGTATCTTGTAATTCAAAGAGGGAGACAAATCTGGTGTACATCTTCAGTTTACTGGTTTTGTTTCATAACATTGTCTCAGAGTGCTGATATGCAACAAAACCAATTCTGTTTCACCTTAATCCTGAATCCATAATATTCCTGGTGGGGCTGGGGAGTATAGGAAATCTGTGTTTTATGGTGTGTTAGTAAATCTGGCTTGGTTTTAGGGTACAAGTTCAATATTCAATGCAGTGATGAATATAAACAGCTTATGGATGTTTTGCCAAGCCAAACCTGTTCCCAATACAGCACATAAATTACAGTATGTGAGTAAGAATCCCTCACTAAAAAATCCTGTGAAAACAGGTGTTTTCCTCTCCATATGTGTGTGTGTGGATATTAGATGTCCTCCTACTCAAATAAATAGGTTTCACAGTCATTGTATAAATGCTTGTAGCCTGATGAATTTGTATCAAAAGATGTGAGAGTTCAGTGTAGCCAACTGCAGTACTTAATTTTCAGTTTTGGAAGGAACTGGGTAATGCACCTCAGAGGTCTCAGATCTCTTTGAACACTGTTAATGTGGATATATTCCCTAGTGCAGTTCAGGAACTGTTAGACTAAGCTCTTAGATGTGGAAATGAGTCAAGTGTCCATGCAGATTTTTGCTCTTTTCTGTCTTTAGATCATGAAGTGCAACTATTGTCTGTGATTTTTTTTTTTCTTTTCCCAGAGTAGAGCTACCCTGCAGAGATTTCTTTTTCTATTAAAGTCAGTAGGTACTTTTGTTCTGTTCCCCACAGGAGGTTTCCTCTAGAGCCCTGTAGAACTCAAAACTTGTCTTGATCCAATCCATATTTTCTTTGTATGAATGTAAAGTTAATAAGCTCATGAACTGGCACTCAGTTGTGAAAGACTTTGGTACTTTAATAGGACAAGAAGACTTGCAGGCATGTGCTCAAGCTGAATAAGAAGACAAAAATGAACTAAGTAGAGCAAATAGAAGATACAAAGAGGATTTGGGGCATATAATGCAGAAAAGTGTGCAAAGAGAGCAGTATATTAAGAAAGCAGAAAAAATACAGGACATGAAAGGGAATGTATTTGGATAAGCCAAAAAGCTTTTTAGGCTTTGTTATTTTGTAAGTTTATAATACCATCTGATCCAAATAACCATATATTATCTGATTTTAGGATAGTGACTTAATAAATACAGTGGCTTAAAAGGAGAGAAGGAGCAAGTGCTGAAAGGGAGTTAAGTGAGGCTGAAGTATAATCAAAGCTTTAACTAATATACTGAGGTGGGGAAGAAGAGAAAAATATTTCTGTTTTGGATATATACAAGAAACATCAAGTACCAACTTTCTGATTGTTCTAGCATGTCTGACTCATTTCTGCCAGTTACCTTGTTTGGTTAGATGTACACTCTTACATTTCATACATAAAATAGTGACCATATCAGGCATGGATTTGGATGCATGTACCTAAAAACTGGCTTCCTGGTATATCTAGCTATATTCAGAAAAAATGCTTTTCCTTCCTTTCTGCTGTCCTACTGTTAGCATTGTTTGTGGTAATCAGTACTTTTGCTCAGAAAGTACTGGAAAGGAAGCAAATTTCTTCTTTTTTGTTCATTAAAATTTGCAATTAAGTTGTACATGAATGGTTAGAGTCCTACTTTCATCTTTCAAAGTATTCCTGTACTTTAACTGCTTTTCTGTTGTAACAAATGTAGTGGCAGATGGAAGGGCTGAAATGGATCAGTGTGTGTACATACTTTTGTTAGACCTCTCAGGGGTCTCAAGACTGGCATCTTCAATTTGGCAAACTGTATTTTGGCCCCTATACAATATTGAAATTATTCACACAGAATATCTTCGTTGCCATTTCCACATCTTCACTTGCAGTATTATTCAATACTGAATGCATTTTGATTTCAGTATTTTTTATGTTAAATCATCTCATTTTTCTGTGTAAGGAATCACTGGTGGCATCCAGTGTGAAGCCAAAAATTCCAGATGTCTTTTAGCTTTTCACAGAGCAGTAAGTTTCAAAACTCTTTAACTTCAATTGCAGCAATCTTTAATTATGCAGTTGCTGTCTGATGCAGAATTGTTTCTGCATGGATTCCTTTCCACTGCCCTCACTCAATAGTTAGGGCTGTGATGAACTTCCTAAGTGCATTGCTCTTGGAATGGTGGAGTCATTTGGGCTGGGAAAGACTTCTGAGATCATTGAGTCCAACCCAGCGCTGCCAAGTCCAACACTGTCCCGTGTCCCTCAGTGCACATCTTTTCATATCTCTGGGAATGGTGACTCAACTGCTTCCCTGGGCAGCCTGTTCCAGTGCCTGACCACCCTTTTAGTGAAGATGTTTTTCCCAATAACTGTCCTTGGTCCATGCAGCTCTGTAAGCTGTTGGATTCTAGAGCTAGGCTTAGACTAGCAGAGCTGTGTTCATCATATTTTCTAAAAAGTCTGTGTGGACACTGGTACTGGGAAGTTTAGCTTTTGTTTCATTTTTTATTTTGTGACAGCAAACAATGTACAATTGAGAGGCAAATGAAATAATCAGAACTATTTCTAATATTTATAGTGTTTCTCTATTAAGTATAGATTAAAAATAAATGGTGTGAATATAAATGTATATAAACATGAAAATATATATGGATAAGGATAAATTCTTTTTTTTTCCCTGTCTGGACATAGGGAGTGTTAATGAATGCTTGTTTCAAGAAGGCCTTTTGTTTCAAAGAGTATACTCTTTAAATTGGTTGTACTCAGAAAGCTTCAAAAGTATTACCTATTTTAAAGATTAATACATTAGATATGTTTGTGGTTTTCACATGCTTAACAATTCTAATTGTATTCTAGGCAGCAAAGGAACAAACCCAGGACTTGATTGTAAAAACCACAAAACTCCAGGCAGAAAAGTATGTATATCACTTTATTTATATGATAGAATTTTCTTTTACATGTGACTCTGACACTTTGATGTACAATTTGGGTTTTTTTTCAATACTGCATGTGTTTTTATCTAAGTTGCACTCTTAGCTTATTGCCAAATGGCCCAAAAAGGTAAGAATGTGCATTAGTGTTTGTTTCAATAAAAATTGGCTTTTTAGGGAGAACAATCAGTTACAGTGGTACTGAATGCTAAATATGGACATGCTTTACCTAAAGTCTGTTGATAATGTGAGTTATGTTGTGTCACAACACATATGGACCAACTCAGTTTCTCATCAGTTTGACAGGCTTCTTGTTAGTAATGCTTCGTATCCAGTGGAAATCTCTCTCTTTTTCAGGGGCTGTATGAGGGAATGCAAAGTTGGAGTCTAACCTGCTCTGCCATATTTAAAGCTAACTGTGAAATACAGGAGTGCTGTTTAATGAGCCTAACACAGACCACTTTTTCTGTTGGTTCTCCAGCCTCCTGTGGAAGAAAAGATTTGTATTTTTCTCTTTTCAGTATTTTTATTCCTGAGAAGGGGATAATAGCCAATGACAGATTCAAGCAGTCTTTATTGTTTTTATGGCTAGGATGTATGGGTTTATAGCTTCAGGTTTTCTCAGTGTAGAAGAATGAATATCCTTGCTTTATGAGCTTTCTTCCAAAAATTATATACAGTTCACTGGAGGTTAGAAATAATTATTTTCAGTAGTAAGTTTCTAGTAGAAATTATGGTTTGGATAGCTCTGTGAGCTTTCAAAATCAGTAGGTTTATGGTATGAGCTTCAGTAGGAAGTGGATTATGTCTGAATATGAAGCTGGGAGTCTAATCTGTACATATTTTAGAAGTTGAATGTAGAATAACTGCATAAAATGCAATGCTTGCTCATATAAAGTAAAGGATTTGGTAAAGACACACTTTAAGTAAGTGAGCAGAAGTCTTAGAAAATATGTCATTTTGAACAGGAGTATGTGAAGTAGCAGGACAGAGAAGTGGTCGTGTATTTTATAGTCTCAAGAAAAGGAAAGCTGCTTTGATTCCTTGTTCTGAAGCAGAATGGGAGGTACCAAGACCAGTCCCAGGTGGAGTGTGTCTAATTGGCCTTAAATGCCATTAAAGGAGATTATGCAGACTACATCAATACTTCCACAACATAGTCCTTACTTGCACTATAGTTTAGTTAAAAGACTTTCTGCTAATTGCTTTAGAAGACAGAACATCCCCCTAGGGTGAAGAGGAAAGAAGTTTAGGATGTAGTCTATCCTTCAAAGGGTCTGTGTGACCTCAGAGAGCACACATAGGAAAAAGTTGGGAAGTTTCTTTTTTAAGTATACCATGAAGTACCCATGAGCAGAAGCCAAAAGGTACTAGTGACTTTTACAGTCTGATAGTTATGGAAGATTCATAATACCCTTTATTAGCAAAGTTGAATTTTTTCCTGCCTAAATGTATGAAAAATTGCGAAGACTGTTTGGTTCCATTTCAGACATTTTAGTCATTTGTTCTTTTAACTCATTAAATGACTGCTCTGATGCATTCCTGCAGTTTACATGAGGCATGTGAAGAGGCATCTGCTGCCAGGTGTTAGAGGATTCTTGAACACCTGAAATCTTGCCTCTGCAAAGATACAGGTCTTTAAGTTGAAAGCATCAGTAATTTATGTGACATTTTTAAGCCAACAAATGAATAAATGGTGAAACTGGAAGGACATGGCTTCTCTGTCCTCTGAGGCTTGTCCTAAAATGCTGTCTGGTTGAAATGCAGATATGAAAACTGGACCTGTTCTATTATGTTCTTCTATTTGGCTTAGCATTTATGTGATTTACTTTAGCTGACCATGGAAAAATGTTAGGATTTTATTCAATGATCTAAAACTGAAGGGAGACTCTAAATTTCCAGATGCATTTCATGCATTTATGGTAACTAGGGATTTAGATTTTTTTTCCTTTTCTGCCCTGCTTGAAAAGGAATGGCTGTCTCAGTGGCTCTGTGTGGGTACTAGGTTCTTTATACTAGATTTGGCATTGTATTCTCATCTATATAACAGTTGTAGTTCAACATGATTTTCAGTTTCCAGAGCTTGTTACCTGAACTCTTCTTGGGCATCCTAGTCTCTCAGATTTCTGGTTTGAAGGTAGAGCTGCCCACCTGGAGTTTCCTGTAGGTAATCTGATGAGCACTTTGGGACTTCCTGTATTGGTGGAATGTGTGAATTTAAGACATCTGGATAAATATTTGGGGTAGAAAATTAGATGTTTGTCTCAGGTTAAAGCTTCTGCATTCTTGGCTTTTTGCTTTGTGGCTTTGCTTTTTCCTTGTTACTTAGTTTGTGAGTTTTAGACCTGCTTTGGCATAAATGCTAAATATAGGGTGTTACTTAGATAACAATTTTAAAAAGTAATTAATACAATTGCATTTTTGTATTTGTGAATATGTCAGAGTTGGTGCATTTCTTTGGTCAGTTAGGTTGCTTATTGTGCCGGTTTAGACTTATTCTGAATTTATTTCCTCTGTGAAGTCTAGTTAAAACTGCTGTACATTAGAAACAGAACTATTTAAATTATGGTATCTGCTTAGTATAGCAACTAGGATGTTTTTTTTTCCTTTTTTCATTAAAACTGAGACTTATCATAACTTAGTAGAACCATGTAGTGTGAAATAAAGTAGTCCAAGCCATCCAACCCATCTCTTCATAATATAAGGTTAAGTTATTGCTTCTCAGTAACGCTGAGTCTTGAATAGAGTGTTCATTTTAATGTATTTCATAACAAACTTCTGTAATCAGGAAAAGCTGAGGTAGTTGATTTAGACAATTTTTGGTAATTGTTAAAAATCCATTTCAGTTATCTTCAGTAGATTTGTGTATTTTACTTGAGCACATTAATATTGCTTTCAGGTTGCATTAGGTTTTTTATGTATAGTAATGAGGAGATTGCTTTGTTTTCAAACAATGAACATCTGTTGTGCTTTAAAAGATGTGGGTTTGTTTAATTGCTGTTGCTAGTAGGCTGACAGAAAAAGGATCTTGCTTCTTGAAGTGAGATTTTAATAATAGCTTCCTCTGACTTGTTGGATCTCTTGTTATACCTGACTCCAGTTTTGGGGTTGGTTGGTTCGTTGGTTGATTTTTTGTTTAGTTTTTTTTTTGTGTGAAGCTAAAAACTTATTTGCAATACTGAACTGCTTCACCTTGCATAGGGAACAAGCATCCCAGAGTTCCAGAGTTCAGTAATTTCCACATCAGAAGAGTAATTGCTGAGTTCCAAGCGTGCAGAATGCCAGAAGCCTGGCTTCATAATAATTCTACCGGCCACTTAATGGGAAGGTGATGTGCAAGATTGTTTCTGAGATTAGCCACAAGCCCTGGTTGTCAGTGTAACAATTGAGAAAAGAGACTAGAACGTAATAGTTACAATATTAATTCTTATAAAATCAAGTAAGAGCAGTTATGTGAATGTATGTATAAGGTCAAGGGCTCCACTGAAAATAAGTGTACAGAAATCCAAAGTTGTTCAGATCTAGAACTGGTGTTCTGGAGGTAAAAACCACAATCCTCTGCAAACTGTTAGAAAAGAATGCGAATGGAAATGGCTCAGCTATTTCTTGAGTCAGACTGATGGTTCAGAGCTCTTGTGGAGATTATGCACTGGAACACCTTTACAGATTATCTTAGTTTGCTACCCTCTCTTAATTGTGTTCATAAACAGAACAAAATTTGTGTTTTGATGTCAGAATCATTAGTTTTATCGATTCCAAAAAATCTCATTTGCATAGCCCTGGGATTGTTTTACTTTCTAAAATACAGTTAAATATGATTGCTGACAGGAATGTAACAATGTATACTTCAGTTTGTTTTAATTGAATTACATTACATTCTGGCTTGATCTTTATTTAAAGAATAACAAACACCATTCTTGGAATTTAGTCAGTGATTTGACTGTCACCTCTGTGCTCAATACAAGCTCAGAAGTCTTAGGGAAAATGTTTCTAAGTGAACATCTGCTTCAGTAGTGCAACACTACTGATCTCTCATCCTTTTCTCTTGGTGGTGCCTTTTTCCTTTTCTAACAAACATCTTTTTTGTCATAGTCAATTTGGAAATGATGCAGGAAGTTCAGCTCTATTTGTAGCAGTTTAGAAAGGTTTGCTTTTATCAGCCTGTGCTAAGAAAAGTGGTAATCTGGTATTGTGCATTGATGACATAAATTTCATGTGTTGACCTTTTGAAATTTGTTTTTACATTTATTCCCATGAATGTGCTTCATGAGAAAAAGCAGTGATTGCCTAAAATTAATTATAATTTCATGTAGGGGAGGGTGATAGCTTGAAATTCTAAGACTCATTTTCTACCCTGATTGGTGTCAAACTGAAGCACAGGTAACAAGGTGTAGCAGAAGAATAAAACCAGCTAAAATGGATCTGAAAAAAAAAAAACCAAAACTAGTTCGTCAAATTCTGGCCATGAGCAGCAGAGGACATGCAAAGCTTTATTTCTTGCCAGCATTTCCACCTGGCATCCATGTACTCTGTTGAGACATGAAGTACTCTTGGTCAATATGAAATGAGGTGAAACACTCACCAGAAGTGCAGAATCAGTTATATGGTACCATTTCTGACTGATGTTTGTCTAATCTGCTCTGAGAAGAAAAGCCCAGGAACAGAGACCCTGTGGTCTTCACTGGAAATTGATTTTGCTTCTTTATTCTTTTTCTACTATCTGATTTACTTCTCCTTTTGCTGCAGAGTAAGCTCATTTGTTTTTATCTTATTCCAGGTGGATGTAGAGAATTTGAGTAGTTTTCATGCCTTTGGCAACATTTTTGAATTTGATGGCAAATTTGAAGCAAAACTAAGCAGGTCCCTTTCAAGTGGCTTTATGTCAGATTTTATAAAAGATAAACTGAAGATACCAGTCCATTTGGTATGGAAATATCAAATAGCTCATCTCTACAAAATGGAAAATAATGTATTTATTGGAAACATTCTCCTTTTAAACTTAATCCCTGTGCACAACTTAGAAACCATGGATCATGGATGGTATCCATTGTTAAACACTGATTTACCATGTGTGTCTGTGTCTATATCTATATCACATGATTGCTGCAAAGTTCTGCATATGAAAATTTTGCACAGAGTATTATATAAATACTTACCCATCATATTTAGAGGAAGCCTAATTGGTATGAAATTAGAAAATTACTGAATTTCTCAAATTTATTTACAACATGTAAGCTTTTTTATTCTAGTGTTTGGTAATCTGTTTGGTAATATTTTAATCATTTCAGTGCAGATGTGCTGCTTAACTTTTGATTTAGCTTTTTCAATTTTCCCCCATTTATTTTTATCACAGAATCTATGAGATGGCTGCCACCTATTATTTGCATGATGACTTTGGTAAACTCATCAACTGTTCAGCACATAAGTTGTGTGTTATTTTTGCCTTTTTTGTGTTTTGCTATTTGTGGAACACTTACTCCAAAAGCTCATTCTTTCCAGCAAAAGCCTTTCCCTGATTTTCAACCTAATTATTGGATATAAATTGGCTGTTTTCTCATCTTGTCCTTTGTCTTAAGAGCTTCCTTCATCTCCTGTGATAAATTAGTTTTTCCATTCCCATGATCATCCTGCTAGCTCTGGTCTAATGGGAGTCCATTGTTCTTGCACACAGATGATCAGGATTGTGATCTGTTTTCCAGAAGAGGACTCACTAAAGCCTTCTTCACTATTACTGCTATTTTCTTGTATCCTGAAAACCTTAGACAATTCATTGGGTTTTTTATGTCTTCCTATTTTTTAATTAAGGAGAAAATTTCAAAAATGTATTCTATGATGGAATGGGTCACTGAATACCTCCTGACACTATTTCAGTCCTACTTGAATAAGAGATGTGTTTGACAGATAGAATGCAGAGTAAAACATTTGTTCTCAGCATTACAAATGCACTTTTGCACCTGTACTTATTCTTAAGAATGGTTTTCTAAGCCTTGTGTGTAAATGTTTTTATTACGTAGTCTTGCATATTTGCCTTTCACATGACTGAAAAATAATTTTTGCAGCTTTATACAAGTCTGTTGAAGATGGTTGTTATTTACTTATGAGTTAGAAATACTCCATTGTTCTGAGGCTTTAAAAATGTGTTGAATCCTTTACCACAAATTGAAAGTTATTTCCGAATGCACTGTTCTGATTCATCCTAGGTAGAGGAAACTAGCAGATTTTTATGCTGTATGTGTTGGCAAGATAAAATTAAGCTTTGGAAAAGTCTGCTTCTCCTCCACCTCATTTTTGAGCTGTCTAGGTGATAATCCTAACAAACAGTGCACATTTGTATTTGGTTCAAGGGAAAAGTGCCTGAAGTGCATAGTTTTCCCAGCCTTTTGAGTTCTCTTGCAAAAGAATTCTGTCTCCCTGGTAACGATTAAAACTGGGGAAATTGCTCTTTGTTGGAATCCTGTCCTTTGCCCAAGCTCTAAATTCTACCAACACTTGGCACTTCTCCCTTTGCATCAGTGCAGGGTTTCCTTTAGCTGTTAGTTTTGTTCCTGGATACAGGATTAACTTTGTTAAAAGAAAAGTAAATAAAATTTGGGATAACAACGTGATATGGCTTTTCCTCAGCTGTGCTGCACTGCCTAGAATTTAGAAATCATTATATCTACAGAAAGGCCAGTTGGTCTTGAAATGTCCAAATGTCTGCACACAGGTACTGACTGCTGTAGGTTATATATAAGACAGCCTTACAGTGGCTTTTGTTGTTACCTGCATTGTGTTTTGTATGGCACTTACTGCAGTGAAATTATTATAGCAGCCTTTGAGTGACATTTTAATCCATTGCTGTGCCTTAATAAGATAGATTAAATTCTAGTTAAATATCTGTTAGCTTGTGTGGGAGGAAATAAAAACACAAATAACTAAACATAAATTGAATACAGATGTGAGTGTGCTGGTCTCAGTAACACTGTGCACTGCCAGGCAAAAGTCAAAGGTATGCGTGAGTCACATATTTTGTTCCTGATCCATCATCTAGGATATAGTGTCTCTTTCTTGTGCAGAGTGATAACCAGGGCAACTTTCACAGCCATCTCAAGCAGAACTGGCTAACCTGGATTCTGAAACTGAGTAGCCTCTTGAAATCCTGTGTGCGTCATAAAGAGTCCAAAAGAAACAGCTTTATCAAAATTCAGACACATGCTTTTGTTTAGGAGAGATGTTTGTCACCACTTCCCAGTCTGTCTTGACACAAGTGAACGAAACATTGCTGCCACCTTGAGGTTGTTATCTTGTGAGTACGTTGTGAAACTTTGCTTGCCCAGTGTGCTTAATGTATTGACTCTGTTTTATGAAAGTTAATTATTGGGAGTGCACGGAGTCCATCAGTGTGCAGTTTTGGCAGGTGTTAGCCCAAGACACAGCCAGGGGTGGGAATGGCTTTAATGCACAGTGTTTGATGGAAACTTATTCTCCACAGCAGAAAAACTGGAGGAAGGACTGTGAGGGGTGAGGACTTGCAGAAGGAGAGATATTGATTAGTAAGATTGTTCTTTTTTTGTAAAGGAGGAGTAAAACAGGGCACAGACTTCCAGGATGGACTCACGAGCATGCTGTTTGTACAGTTCCTGACTCTGTTCCATGTTCTACAACCCTAATTCCAACAACTGTTATGCCCAGTGTACTACACTTCTTAAAATCAGACTTCCTCCTACCCCCAGTCTGGTGGAAGTACACATTCAAAAAATCTGAAGAACAGAAGATAATAAATTGAGATCTTCTGTAAGAGCACCTAAAAATTTATGCACTCAGGAGATACACAGGCTCAAAGAATAGAAAAGTTTCTCAGCATCCCACCTGCTCCTCTCTTTATGGAAGATTTGTTTCAGTTGAACCAAAGGCGGCCTTGCATTTGCCTTTCTCTCATCTCTTTATTACCTTCTTTCTTTTATCTAAAGGCAGGGAAAATCCAGTCTATTTTTAGCTTTGTGGATTTATATTAAATTGGGACTTCTATCCCAAGAGGAGAGACTCAGAGCAACTATTGAAGTCCCTAATTTACATTTTCTGTTGTTTCAACCAAATACAGTGATGGTGATGTTGAGGCATTAGACTTGCTCAGCAAACAGTGTGGAACAGGAATGCTTTGTTTAAAGCAGCATCATTGTGTTAAATTTTAAGTGTCATGGCTGATTTTTCAATTTGAGTAGCCATCATGATGCTTTCAGGGTTTTCTTGAGTCCTAATACTTATAATTTTGATTATTATTAGTAGTAGCAGTTGTAACTGACAATTGAAATGATCTCTTCTTATACCCCAGAGGAGTTTGGAGGTGTGGATTTCGTGAGAGTTTCATAGCAGCAGTGAAGTCAATGCCCTCTTGTCTCTGATAGCTCCTGGTGCTGTCACACCCCAGTCCCACAGCACAGGCTGTGGTAAACTGAATTAGAAAATACACGTCATCTCCACCCCAAGAAGTAAAAACTTATGGATATTTTCCTGTCAGATTTGTTCCCTGATCTGATTCACTATGTGATGTTATAAACAATGATCCTGGCACACTGGGAAGGTCAGTACGGGGCAGGGTGAGCAGGGGTGGCTGAGGCAGCCTAAGTAGCATGGCTTACACATCATTGCATTGAGTATGTTAGTGCACAGCAGACCTGACCCATATTTCTACTGTGTTGTGAGAATTTCATAGTTATCCTCAGAACATCTCTCAGAGGCCTAATACTCATTTAAAAATACTCCTTTGTTAATACCCTGCCTGGTTCGTGTATGTTTTGTAGGCTGCTTGTCTTGGTATTTTTGCCTCTTACACCACGACTTGCACTCTTCAGATTTTACCACATAAATCTTCCTGCTGAAAATTCACTGAATGTGTTCAACATGGTGTTGTCCCATTCCTCTTTCACTGTGTTGGAAAGTGCCGTGATTTTTCATGAATGCATATGCCTGTATAGTTGGTCAAAATCATCCTCCATTACTCTTGTTCCTTCCCTGAGAAACATTTGGCTTCATGGAGACCCAAAATTTGGAATTATAGAGTTTGCTTAGAGAAAATTAAATAGGTTGATTTTAAGCATTGCAAAACTGTCAATGTAAAGATAAAATCATTATATTTGCCTACGACCCCAGTGAAACCTGAATTATCAATTCCAAGATGTGGTATTAAAGCATATGAGGTTTTGGTTTTCCTTTTTGATTAGGTCTCTTCTGTGTAACTTAGAAGTATTGGCTTGCTTTCCCCTTTGATTTTCATTAATTTTACTGTTGAAGCACTGTTGAATTTTATATTACTCTCCCTCTCAGTGTTCAATATGCTAGATCATTGACAACTGCAAAACATTTAATCTGATCCTAAAAGCTTGTGGAACTGTAGGGTGGGAAAGTCATCCATGTCTACAGAAGGGAAGCCAGTTTTCCCTACTTAGTAGCTGAATGAAGTTCAGACACTAGTTGGGTAGTAGAGAAGGGGTAAATAAATGAAAACTCACTTTTCAAGCTTTAATCTTGCAAGGAAATTTAATTATACAGCATATAGAAGTGCACTTGCCTGTCTTACCACTTGTAATAATAACAATGTATTTATCTTGCAGTAATTATATCACTTTGGAAGCTGAAATGATCTTAAAGGAATTGAGCTGTATTTTTCTACAAATAGCTGATTAGTGCCTTCTTCAATGTCCTGAAAACGTAGTCTGTTTTTCCTGGAATACTGTGTGCTCAAAACACAGTTTGAGTAAATTTTCTGTTGCTACAGGAATCCCAGTCTATTCCACTTGGGTTCTTCTGCGGCTGTAAGACGTGTGACAAAATGTGCAGGAAAATGCTGCCCACGAGATGGTGTTTGCATATTGCATCCCAGCTGTGTTTATTTCAGGAACTGGAGAATTAGCCATTGCATTTTGATTACTTGTGACATTAGTAAATTGATATCCCAGCTGTATGGTGTTAGAAAGAAATGGATCTGGTCTGCAGAAAAGTAGATTAATCGAAGGTTCATTTTGTCATTTTGGATGCTATAGGCTTTTCCTTTCCTTGGCGAATTTGAAAGGAAATAACTGCAAACATTACAACTGTACAAGCACAGAGTATCTGGATTAGATAATTTACAATAGAAATGCTAAAGGAATATTATTTTAAAGAACTCAGTAATTTTCAAATGTGTTAACATAACTCTATATTGTTTTTACTGAATAATCTGTGTAATAGAAAATTGTATGTGAAAATGCAACTCAAGTGTTTGATGGCAAGAATGTGCTATTATAATTTAATAATACCAGTTTCTGATGCTGGTTATAGATCCAAAAGTATGACTATGAAAAATAAGTCTTTGAGATAAGCATAAAAAGCTAATACCCTCTTCACTTTGTTTTATTACAGTCAGAGATTAGAAATGAAAGCACAAGTTGCAGATGCATTCATAGCAAAATTCCAGCTGACACCGGATGAAATGAATCTGCTTCGAGGCACGAAAGATGAGCCAATTACTGAGGTAGCTCAATGAACATTAAACTCTCTGCCCTGAACTAAAATTTAGAAATGCCCTAACTGAATCATATATGGGATCTTATTTTCAGTTTGCAATTTATTTTTTTATGGAGGAATGTACCTTTTAACAGAATGGTGAATTTCTGATGAGTTTGAAATGTGTGATGAAAGATTCAAGTAAAGAGAAAGAAAACCAACATTAAATTCTAGTTTGTGTGTGATGATGTAATGAGTTTGAGGCAAATGAGTTCTCATATGGTTCTACACTTCAAAAAGACCTTTATGAAGTCTGAATTTTCAGTGAAGACATTTTAAAACTTCATGACACTCAAAGCAAATGAGAAGCTTGCAGCTTTCTGGTACTGCTACTGTGCATGTGTGTGTACATTTTGCATATCCTTGTATGTAAGTATTCAGCGACTTGAGACAATATAAGCTGAAGCTTTCCCTCAGTGTTTTGGCTGGTGAAGATACTCGGTTCTTATTCATTTTAGCCACCTTGCAAAACAAGTTTTGGAATATGTTTACAGTTTGAATAAGAAGACACAGTAAAAGGAAACTTGTTCTACAGTAAAAGCAAACTGAATAATGAAAGAATTCAGTATACTGAATAGACTTTTTTTTATTGTAGTTACATGGAAAGCTTCACATAGTGTCTCAGCAGGTAGTCCAGATTTATCTCATTTTCACAGGCATCCTGTTCGCAGTTAAAGCCCTATTATAAACATGGAACTGATAACCATAAACAGTGCTAATGAAAGCATAAATGGAATGTGCTAAATAATTGTGCACTTGAGTAATTGCTGTATGCTTTTGTACCCCTATTGCCATGAAAGAACATTCAGGTTTCTAGAAAGTACCTATTTCAGGGAACAATGACAGCAACGCTGTGCCAGTCACTCTGTGATTGGTTTACAGCCAAGGAGGACTGGTCTTTTTTGATATTTTGTCTAAAAAATGTGCAGAAGTAACTGAGAGAATACAGTTGTTCTGCTTTAGTTGGCAGACTTCAGTAACATCATGTGTGTGCATTTCCCCTATGATAGAGTCAACCAGTGTGCTTAAAACTTCTGGTTTGGAAGTTTTCTTTTTTCCCAAAGGAAGAGTGCTTTGGGTTTTTATAAACTTGATCTTTAACACAATTGATGCAAGGCAGTAGATTAAATTGCTGGCCTGTTTTATTTAGAATGTGTCTATTTTTATGTGACTTGAGCCAGAATGAAAGTCTGCTTTCCTGAGCAAACTGTGTTCAAATAAAAAAAGATGTAACAAACAGTTTTGTCTGAAATAGCTGGTCTCCTAGAAGGCATTTGACATGTCTTCATAAGAAAGTATTTTTGAAAATATTATTGGTTTTCCATTTGCACTCTGAAACTAACAAAGTAACCTTTTTAGCCATATGTCATTGTCTTCTAGAGTTTGATAGGTTTTTTTTTCCACTGCTGCTGTTGAGTTACTCCACAGAGAAAGGTTGTTCCGGAAAACCTTAGTCTAGTCTGTTGCAGTTGTTTTCTTTTTAAATTTTCTTAAAATAAATAGTTACCCCATTTTTATGAATGCAAAAAATATCAACCTGTAGTCATTGTATTTTACAATGTTTCAGTTTGTTCCTTAGTTGCTAGTAGTACTGAGAGACAGTGATGTATTGCACAGTAACATCCTCAAAATCTTCTAGAGTGTTGTTATCTTAATGGATGTGAAATACACACATACTACATAAGACAGGTTAAAAACACATCTTTACTGTTTTGGGTTTTTTTTTGGGGGGGGGGTGTGTAAGAAGAGTTTTATGCAATGAGAAACTAAAAAATTCTAATGCTTTTAGGGTGGAATGAAAGGTAAGTGGCAGAGGCAGGGTGTGAATTTTAAAAGCAGCATTTGGAACACAGACCTGCAAGAAACTTAAGAATGGAATTGAAAGGGGGAGTGTGGAGTGCTAGAGATTTGAATATAAATTATTGCTTTTACACACTGCTTATATTTTATTTTTAAATTGGTTTAGGATTTTTTCAAGGCTTTGGGACGAGTAAAACAAATTCATGATGATGTCAAGATTCTCCTCCGAACAAATCAGCAAAGGGCAGGGTGAGTCCTACTTAAATGAGTGCAAGAGAACCATTTACAGTGGAAGCAGAAGTTAAAACAAGGTCTCATTCTTTGCTTTATATGACTATACAGAGTATTTCACAAAAAACAAAACAAAAATATTTTAAAACTCTCAAAATTTTAATAATGATATGTTTGATTTGACTTGCACATGCCTTTGCTAGTACTGCCTAAAATAGTATTTGCAAATAAACTTTTTATTTGTCTTGTAGCTTGGAAATTATGGAACAGATGGCTTTATTGCAAGAGACATCTTATGAACGACTTTACAGATGGACTCAAAGTAGGACTAAGAATGTTTTTATGTTTATGAATATTATTATGATGATTCCTTTAATTCCTTCATGTGTATTGAACTTAGCAAAAACCCTTTCCAAGATATATTAACATTTTGGTTTCCTTCTTAGGGAAAGATGTGCTTTGAACCAAACAGTTAATTGGAAATTCTCTCTTATTTTTGGGCCAGTTTCATTATTATAAAAGTGGATTATTTATTTGAGTTGTTAGTGGATGGTTTTCCACAAAGAGCAGCTACTACAGTTTGGTAGTCAAAACAAATTTTTAATTGTACTGAATTTTGTTTCCTTGCGAGTTAGAGGGAATGTGTTGGTTTTCATGATTTGGTGTTAAGCTCTAGTTTAGTGTGAGGAGTGATGGATTACTTTTAGAAAAGAAAATAAAAGCCACTTCCTTTTGTCAGGATGCTCTTATGAATGATAGTAGGCTTTTTTTTTTTTTTGCATATGTACTCTGGATGTCACCATCCATGTTCAATGTAACAATGGTAGTGTCAATATAGATGCTTTTTTATTACTTCTCTCTTCTCTGAAGCTAGAGACTGTCTCACTGACAGTAAGATTCATGGGGAAAAAAATGGTACAGTGTGATTTTTATATTCATTAGCTGTTCTTCAGTGGATGCTGAAACTAATGAAAAGTCATAATTTTGCTGCCAATGTTTGATTTAGTTTATATGATTTCCACATTCTTGCCTGGAATATGCAAGATTATATAGTTATTTTGATGAAAGAAAAAAAATAACAGACCCAAATGACAAAACAAACAGCTTGCTTAACTATTTGCTCCATTTTTTCTTAATAATTTGCCTGAAATCTGGTAAACAGTTACAAAGGAGCCCAACAAATTTCTGAAGGCTGAATGAGTCAACATTTGTATGTGGGCATGAACAAATACTAAGCTTCCTTTGATCGTTTTTATTGTTGAAATTTGTGATGGACATGCATTTTACAGTACTGCTTGCAGGGGAATTCAATTGTATTTAAACTAACTAGCCCAGGGAGCATATTCTGAAGTCTTCAAAATCGAAAGCCTTTGAGTTTTTAACTCATTTTCTTGTTTGACAGCTTGTATAAAATGTATTACAGTGTAAATAATGTACTTTTCTTTGTTTTGGTGTTCTACAGATGAATGCAGAACACTGACACAAGAATCATGTGACATTTCTCCAGTTCTCGCTCAAGCCATGGAAGCCTTACAAGATAGACCTGTCCTGTACAAGTAAGTAAATGTTTGCTGTTATCTCTAACAGAAACTAGTATTTTGTGCTTATGAAACTTAAAGATGGGCATGAATTACCCAGGGGTGGTGGCACTTTGGTCCTGTGTCAGATTTAAAACAAACCAGAAACTGAAGTTATAAAAAGTCATATTTCAACTGTTTTAAATTTCTGAAGTCTTTTTGACTTAATTATGGAACAGGAAATGTCATTGGACTTTTTCTAACTTACAAGTTTCTAATTAAAGTAAAATGTCAGACTGTTTTAATTTAAATGAATAGTGAATTTCTGTATTCTTTCTCATTGTAGGATTTTGCTAAAGTAAAAAACCCTGTCCAAAACATGTGATTGTATCATTTAAATTCCCAAAGTAAAAACTTGGTAAAGGCTAATTAGCTTTTACTGAAGTGTCTGTAGTAGTGAATGTCTTCCATTATGAGTTATACAGTAATCTATTAAAAACTTACACATATAGACCTCTAAAGTCTAGCAATATTTATATATCTATGTGTAAAATACTACTGTTCTTATTCAGAACTTGGTAAAGGGTTGTTGAAGTAAATGAATTAGTACTTAGGAGATTGAACCACGAGGTGGCACTGTAAGAACAGGTTATCGGGGTGACCATCCTTGAAGAGGTGATATTTACACTTCTTTGGTTTTTAGGCTTTTGGTTTTCACAGGGCTTTTTTCTTTTAATGCATTCATCATATTTTGCAGCCATTGCAAATTACTTTCAGCCACAGGTATCCAGGACAGCAGAGTAACAGGCAGCCTTTCAAAGGCTATCCTTGTCTCTAGAGTGTCAGGTGTGTGAAGGTGCAGGTATGTGACACTGTAAAGCTCCATGGAGCCCTTCACAGGAAAAATCTATAGTGCAAGTGGACCTTAAAATGCTGTCAGTGTGAGAGAAGGCTCAGATCTGGAGATGCTCAGTCAGCTTGGCTGGTTATTATGAGGGAGAAGTGGTGTCCTTTCTTGCATTCTCTCCTCTAGAACCTCTTTTCCAGCTGCAAAAGCTCAGTCACTACTCTGTTCACAACATTTTATAGGATTCTTTTTAGATAGTTTTAATTTTTTTTTAATAAATACTTTGTTGAATTTTGAATCATTGTTTTGCTTTCTTAGTTCAAAGAAGGAAAACCTCATCATTGTGTATAAATCCACTGCTGGCCAGTTTAAAATGAATCTCCAAAAGAGAATTTTTTTTTTTTCTGACACTTCTCTCACGAACAACAGTAATAGTGTGAACAAAGATAGAACTTGATAGGAAAAACCTTTCCTCTGCCAAAAGGGCAAAATTAAATATTACTGTAGGAGATGCAGACACGTGTCTCTCATCATAGATTATCAGGCTTAATTAATTCCTTGCTGCAGCAGGATTATCAAAATTGCAGTACTGATGCTTTACATTTCAAATCTCAGGATTTAGTTTATTCCCTTCCAAAAATTTTTGTATATCTTTAAGTAAAAAACTGCTGAGTTCATAATGTAGAAGTTAAGTCACAGAAGAAAATAACTTTAAATTGTTTTTGTTTTATGTGTGTAAGCAATGCTATGTGAACTAAATGCTTTCCTTCCAAATCACTGCCCTTGCATCTAATAAAGATTGTGATTCAATTGGGTGAAAGTGAATAAGATGGAGAAGGGCAGGATTTTAGAAACAGATCTACAAATTCTTGTTTCCTTATATTGACTTATGTCTTGTTAACTAAAAGTGTCTGAAGGATTGCACCATGGATGGACTTTTGGGAACTGCAGTCAGTAGGGATGTAAAGTAAACATTTCAGATGGGTTTTCACTTCCTGGCTCTAACAGAAAAATTAAAAATTGTTTCATAGAAAATGCATGGAAACAGCTTAAAGCAGTGTTCCTCTTCCATCATCCACTCAGGTTTACAAAGTTTTTTTACTTCCTCTTTCCCCAGTGATCATAACTGTATATTTTAAACATTAAAGCTGGGTTGAAAAAAATCCAAATGTTATTTCCTTCTCTGAACATGTGTATGTGTAATAACACAGTAGTAAATACTGTGTTCTAGTGTAAATAATAGTTACTGCTGAATTTTTTAAGATGCAGGGTTTTGTGATGGTTATACCCTGTTCTACGGAGAGCAAAAGGAAAATTAGTAGTTTCCTTTTTTAAAACAAAATTATCATCAATAAATGCTGTTTTCAAAACTAATAACAATGACAAGGTCTGTTTCACTGCTGTATATTTAATGATCTATTGTATAGCTGTTTATTGGAGAGGAAAAAGAAAACTAACTGTTTTCTATAGACACTTGAGATTTTTCACTCCAATAGTGCTCCTTCTATACAGTGGCCAGTTGTCAGATCCTAGATCTCTTTAACTTTTAATTGCATTATTTTTGTAAACAGTAATTTATTAGAATTTTTTTGTTAGGCTTTCATTAGTTGCAGATATTTACTCTCTGGCTTAACAAGTACAGTATATAAAGAAAAAGGCTTCAACAGAAATTTTCAGATACTTCAGTGTGCTCCTTCCCCATCTCTTTCAAATAATAATTGAGATTAAAAAGAACAAAACTGGAGGTTCACTCTGACTTTTTATAGCACAGTAGAAATCTAATTGAACTTAATGTCAAACATTTTTGAAACCATATATTATTTTCTTTTAAATTTTGTTCTCCTCGGCTATTAAATGTGAATGCAGTGCTTATTAAATGGAGACTTAAATAAGTCAGTGAATAACATTCTTTTTATTATTGTTATTTTATATATATTCCTCTGCTGGGTGTTATTGGTAAGTGACACCATGCCCACTCTTTGACATTTTTTGAGTTATATTGGAAAAATAAACTGTAATGTGTATTTTCTATTTTCTCCTTTGTTGTTTATGTGTTGTTCAAAATGCTTAAATTGGTTTAAAAAAAAAATAGAAGTATTCTGTGGCTTGCAAATATAACAGGGATATTACTGGTGTTCATTTCCCATCCTTCACTTGCTTTCATGCTTCAGTGCCAGCAGAAAGGTAGCCTGCTCCAGAAATGAGCCATGTGTAAGTTATTGGCACCTCCTGTACCACCAGCAAGCCATTTGACAGAATGCACTCTGGGCTGTAACTGTTCCTCCATCAAATATCTAGCTAAGACTCCTTTGATGAAAATCAGTGAACAACTATCAAATGAATATAAGTTTGTTCCTGCTATTCATGTGGTAGCCTAGAAGGAAGAAGCCTTGTGTTGCAGTGCAATAAATTGCTGCTTCTGTCCATTCAGCTGGACCATATGCAAACAAGAGTCCCAACCCCGTCAAAGATGTTTATGTGTACAAAAATTTAAAAGCTGAGTTTTCATTGATTTATTTCTGTGGGGTAAGGGAATGGGAGAGTCAAGGAAAAGTTCTCTTTTGTGTCTGTTCAGAGGAAAATCACAGAATATGCTGAGTTGGAAAAGACCCACAAGGATCATCAAGTCCAGCTCCTGGCCCTGCACAGGACCATCCTCAAGAGTTGCACCATGATCCTGAGGGCATTGTCCAAACACTCTGAACTCTGTTAGGCTGCTGCTGTGACCACTTCCCTGGGGAGCCTCTTCACAGCAACCCTCTGGGTGAAGAACTGTTTTTTAATATCCAGCCTAAACCTCCCCTGACATAACCTCAGGCCATTCCCTCAAGTCACTGGTCACCAGAGAGAAGAGATGAGTGCCTGCCCCTCCTTTTCCACTCAAGAAGAAGTTGCAAACTGGGCTGAGGTCTCCCTTCAGTCTCTTTTTCTCCAGGCTGAACAGACCAAGTGACCTCAGCTACTCATCATATGGCTTTCACTCAAGGCCCTTCACCATCCTTGTCCTCCTCCTTTGGACATTCTCTAATAGCTTGATGGCTTGTTTATATTGTGTCACCCAAAACTCAATCAGTACCTGAGGTGAGGCCAC
>VZRX01018720.1:27054-48064 GCA_013398075.1 Notiomystis cincta
TATCAAATGAATATAAGTTTGTTCCTGCTATTCATGTGGTAGCCTAGAAGGAAGAAGCCTTGTGTTGCAGTGCAATAAATTGCTGCTTCTGTCCATTCAGCTGGACCATATGCAAACAAGAGTCCCAACCCCGTCAAAGATGTTTATGTGTACAAAAATTTAAAAGCTGAGTTTTCATTGATTTATTTCTGTGGGGTAAGGGAATGGGAGAGTCAAGGAAAAGTTCTCTTTTGTGTCTGTTCAGAGGAAAATCACAGAATATGCTGAGTTGGAAAAGACCCACAAGGATCATCAAGTCCAGCTCCTGGCCCTGCACAGGACCATCCTCAAGAGTTGCACCATGATCCTGAGGGCATTGTCCAAACACTCTGAACTCTGTTAGGCTGCTGCTGTGACCACTTCCCTGGGGAGCCTCTTCACAGCAACCCTCTGGGTGAAGAACTGTTTTTTAATATCCAGCCTAAACCTCCCCTGACATAACCTCAGGCCATTCCCTCAAGTCACTGGTCACCAGAGAGAAGAGATGAGTGCCTGCCCCTCCTTTTCCACTCAAGAAGAAGTTGCAAACTGGGCTGAGGTCTCCCTTCAGTCTCTTTTTCTCCAGGCTGAACAGACCAAGTGACCTCAGCTACTCATCATATGGCTTTCACTCAAGGCCCTTCACCATCCTTGTCCTCCTCCTTTGGACATTCTCTAATAGCTTGATGGCTTGTTTATATTGTGTCACCCAAAACTCAATCAGTACCTGAGGTGAGGCCACCCCCGTGCAGAGCAGAGCTGGACAATCCCCTGCCTTGTCCAGCTGGTGATGCTGTGCCTGATGCCCCCCAGGATGCTCTGCAGAAGCAGTCACGTCATTTTCTTCCCTCATGCCCTTTTCTTTTTCAGATGTGCCATAGACAGAATGGGATGATAGAAATTCTGACATCATCAGATGGTTTTGAATGCTTTATAGTAGAAGCAGTGATGCAAGGTTTCTAGAACAAAGAAATAGTTCCTTGTATTAGCTGTGAAGTTGAACCAATGAACTGTGATGAGACAAAGTGGGTATTTTTAACCCATTTTCCTGTTTCAATAACAGGTACACGCTGGATGAGTTTGGGACAGCTAGGAGGAGTGCTGTGGTCCGAGGCTTTATAGATGCTCTTACTAGAGGAGGTCTGGGAGGTACTCCCCGCCCCATTGAAATGCACTCTCATGATCCTCTAAGGTACAGTACTAGCAAGAATGTGTATGAAATAATTGGGATTTTTGTTGGCATTTTGAGTTCCTAACACCAGAAATCACTAATTTACACAGAAATGTCTGTCTCTGTGTAGGTATGTGGGAGACATGCTGGCCTGGTTGCATCAAGCTACAGCTTCTGAAAAAGAGCACTTAGAAGCTATGTTAAAGCTTGTGACTATTCAAGGTAGTACTGGTTTTAAAATATAAATTGTGAAGTGATAGTAAGTCTGTGATAAGTAAGAAAGTGCAATTAATTTCTTAGGCTGGGCTTCAGTAATAAGTCTGAGTTTAAATTTTCCTAAAAATAATCTCAGAATATCTGGTGGTTGCATTATGCCAAAGGAAGGCCCATAACAAAAGAAGAGTATTTCAAAATGCACTCTTTTTATTTCACTATACTTATAATAGATTTACATTAAATTTACAAAGGGACATTTTGGTGGAGTACAATTGAGAGTTCAGAAATTGTTTGTAATTTATATGGATACATATCTCCTTGAAAACATTGTTATTGCTTATTGTGTTGAGGATTTCCATTATGCATTTGCTCTTTTGTTTAGTAATTTTTTTAAAGTATCATTACTTCTATTCTGTGCTACAAGGAAAATGGAATTTCATCTGTCATTTAACATCATTCCAGGTTTATGGAGGTTGAAGTAGGTCGCTCACAGATAAGGGAAGCTTTTTAATATCAAAACTCTCCTTCATTTCAGAACTGCAGATTCTCATGCTTAGTCTTCAGCCCCTTTTCTTTGTTTTCAGTAGATTGAACCTCTTCTTTAAAGACTTTTATCCTGTAGAAGCTTTAGTATGGTTTGCCACCATACCTTCAGAAATAGATATTTTTTACAAATTAAGCATGTGTAATCAATTGTAACAAACTCATTGTAAGAACTTACATTTTATCTGAGTCTGGTGAGTTCTTTAGATTGTGTCTCAATCCTACTCTGGGTTTTAAAGCGAATATGTATTCTGATTTTCCTTACTTCTGTAAGTATTAATTGGCTTTCCTAATTAATGGTATATGGGAAAGGAAGCTGTTTAGGAACTGCTGTAAATCAAACTGGAGGAATGCTGTTTCTTAAGTACAATTACAGCATACTGTAAAAGTAAATTTAATACTTTTAGCTGACAGTATTTCAGGGAGACAGGAGAGCAGGCCTTGTGATGGTTTTATGGTAGAGAAAAAGACATGGCAGTTCAACTGACTGATGCTTCTGCACTAACTGGGGAGCCCTTCAGGAAAAGCTGGCCCCATGGAGCATGTGAATTTGTCTGGTTCTGCTGTGGGCTGGACTGCTGCTGCTGCACTTTGCTCTGAAATTCTCCCACTTCTTTGTGTAGAGCTTTGCTTAACTGTGAAGTTCTTTGGCCTTCTGACAGGATGTCAGGCTGAGATGTTATGACCATGGAATGAGATATATTTAGAACATTTTGGCCACAGAGCAATATACTTGATAATACAGAGACTATAAATATTTGGGGGAGGAATTTTCAACAAAAATCACCAGGCCAAAACCTTTTTCTAGAGAGACTGGTATAAACAAGAGATTCAGTATTTCAGTCTGAAGGAAAAAAAAAACCCCAACATTTTCCTAAGCTCTCCAGGAGTGGGTCTGCTATCACTGTTGTAGTTTTCAAGAAATCTGAAGAGGAATTCTTACTTTCATACTGGGAGCAACAAAGCTTGGGAGGTGCTGTCTGTAGCTATTCCTGTGTCTTTGGGGAAATTTTTTTGATGACCAGGATAGCGATGTGATAAGGTCTGTAAGACAAAACAGTACTTAATAGGATACCACTGGATTTAACAAGAAACATTTATGGGCAGTGCAGCCCCGAGGTACCCTAAGGTTATATGTTCTTTATAAATACAGGTCCTGCATTGGTACTGAGAACAGCATCTATAGTGCTGAGGAACTCAAGCTGAATTTTCAGTGCCATTGTGCGGTCTTCAGGTGTCTGGCTGTGCAGGCTACAGTAAAAATTGAGTTAATTTCATGTAGCCATTTAACAAGTGGACGTCTTATTTATTTGCAGTTAGAGATAAGGACAGAGATCTGCAGAGTGCAGATCTTCCTAACAGAATTTGAGATCTAATGTAAGCATTTCTGGAGACTTTCATCACAAACTGGGATTTTCTTCCCTTCCCCTATAGAGGGAGCCCAAGCAACTCCCATAGATAAAACACCTACCTGACAGTCTGAAGTTAGGTCAGTCAAATGTTTTCACTTCAGTTTCAACTTCTATGAAGATGGAACCACTTCTATTATTTTCATTCAGGTGTGTCTGTACTAAGTTCAGATTTCTGTTTAAATTGTCCTGTAAGCTCTGTGTAATTTCAGGACTGGAGAGTGTGGTAAATCACAGCTATATAAAAATTTCTCTTCTCAAAAAACAACCAAAAAAAGCACCACACATATACCTGTTGGTGTCATACAGGTGGATTTGTTCCTACTGGATGAAAAATTGTAGGTATGACACTTTTTTTTTTGAGAAAAGTTTCCATCCCAGTTTTTACTTTAAAGTGACCAAACTATGTAGCCCATAAGGAGAGTATGGCTTTTAAAACATTTTAAAATGTTAAACTTGCAAAAATTAACTGTTTAAAATTAATCTGACTAAAAATGCTTGTAAAATTTTAAGCGCTGAAAATGCATTCAGAAAAGTTTAACTTTTGCTGGACAGGCATCAAGCATCTGGTTTTCCCCTTCAGAGTTTAGGTATTCTGCTAGCAGGAGCCTTCCCATCATACAGAGTTCTTCTACTTGAAAGGAATAGAGAATTGGAGGCATTTTAAGAGATGCAGTAGAAACCCAGTTTTTGTGGAGTTACAGGAACCCAGATGGAGAACAGAAGCTAAACAAAGTCCAAAAAAGATCTCTCCTTTTATAGAAAGATACACAGAGAAAAATTATATATGATGTAGCAAGGAGTTGGAAGCATATCTTCAGTTACGAGCTGTATTCTAAAAGTTATTTTGGACCTCTGAAAATTGTTTATTCTGTAATTCTTTTATGTCAAACGTGCACCACTTATGTAACCCATTCTGCTGGAGGATTTCACTGCTTTTAGAATCCAGATATTCTAATTGGACATGAAAATACATGCAAAGGCAGAAGCATGTGGTATCTCAAAACTTTTATTCCATGTCCTTTAGTATTCGAACTTGTGTATTTTTGAGCTAAAATTTCCATACCAAACAACTTGTTTTTAAGTCAATCTGGTCTAGATACACTATTGCAAATATGTGCTAGGTACTTGTTATATTGATGAACAGTACAAGTGTGACTGTTCCTACTAAAAAACGTGTAAATTGCTAAGGTCTATCTGGGAGCTAGCCATTACGTAAAAGAGCATGCATGCTGTGGTTTGTAATCTTGCTTTTTGCCTTGATATCTACTCAAGTATATAAGCATGCTTCTATTACCTTACCAATTCAGTATGTTGAAATTCTTACAGCCACCACACTGAATTCACTTGTTACTGCTTATATGGCTTTTCATGTAACTTGGTGTAAAGAGGCATTGGCACAGATCTCTGATCTTTTATTATTTTTACTCTCTGAGGTAATCTCTCTTATTCTGAAATAAGCAAAATGTAGCTTCAGGTCACCTGATTTCTGTCACATGTCACAGTCAGTTTGTTTACTTTCATTGCATGGGTCCCATCTGAAGATGAACTCCTGTTGACAAGTTTTAAATTAGAATTAAAGTATTGCTTTCTCCATAAATCTGTTCTGAGTTGTTACCGAAGTGAGAGCTTGAAGATCTGTTGCTTTCAGTTTGATTGATTTATGACAGCACTGGTTGCCATGCAACAATTCATTTGTGTTTCGTGATAAGATAGGGCAATATTCTCTTTTGTACATCGTTCTGTGAAAGATGAGTTTCAATTGCTGCTGGGGAGGAAGCGTTTGCCAGTGCCGCAGCACGCAGTAGTGTGGAGGTACACATGTCACTGCATTTGTAACAATGCCACGAGCTCGTCAGTACCCAGCTCTGACAGACACGTGGATTTGCCAGTCAGGCATTTCAGAATGGGGTGTACTACTGCTCCTCACTGGCCTGGTTGTTTTTTGGGTGTTTTTCTAGTTTCATTTCATGAAGTGCTAATATTGAGCCTGACTATGACAGCTCCTTGGTAAATCGTTTATTCTTCCCCTTGCTGCTTGTACCTCGAATCCCCACGCACTGTGTTGCACTAGGAAACAACTGCATAGCAAAAGGTAATGACTCCAGCACTGTTTTGCCGTGCAGCTATTTCTTAATGGCTAGATTGGGAGTACAGTGGAGGTGTGAACTAGGAGTGTGGAGAAAAGAACACACAGTTCATAATGCTTTTTATGGAGGAGTACCTCCTACATTTGTTTATTTGTTTTATAGTCTTTGAAGAAAAAAGAACTACATTTGCATAATCTTAGCTTGTGTTTGCATTAACTATAGGTGTGGAAGAAAATATTCAAGAAGTAGTTGGGCACATCACAGAAGGTGTCTGCAGGCCTCTGAAGGTGAAGTATTTTGTTTTCCTTAGCACTCTAAATAAAAAAACTGTTCTGTTACATTTTTTCAGAACTTGTACTCCCATCTCTTCAATGTATTTTCATTGCCCTTGGTTAAGAATTTGATTGTCAACTTCTGAAGGATATTTTCTCCAATTAAAGATTCCTTTGTTCATAATGTGTAGTTTATAATAGTCATATAGTGAGAGATACTAGGATGCATAATTTGAGTCTTGATTTAATTTTACTTTTCCTAAGTTGAGGAGTGCTGATGTACAAAAATACAGCTTCGTGATAAGTGTATGAGAATAGCTGTAGTGGATCAATTGAAAAATCAATGTAATTTACTAACCTGCTTAGGGAAGAGTGTACAGGTTATGCAGTTGTGTCATGCTTCTGGAGGATAGTTTCCTTGCCTGTTTGTAAATATGCTAAGGACTTACTGAGCCATAACTTCTTTGTATATAATAGATCTCAATAGATGTCTTCTTGCATGAATATGTCAAATTGATATAAAATGTTGATATTCACAACTCCCTTCAGGAGGGAAGTGAACATTCCAATTCTGTTGTGTGAAAAGCCAGTTCTTTTGTGGTTTGTGGTGGGGTTTTTTTGTTTTGTTTTGTTTTCGTGTTTTGGGTTTTTCTGGGTTTGTTGTGTTTAATAACTCCAGCTCTTGTATTTGAAAGACACCATGAAAAATTGTTTCCTAATTACCACCTTTATGCTACCTCAGTTTTTCATATTTCTGTCACATCTTTCTATACTTGTCTTTTCTTCAAGCTGCAGCCTTAAGTAACTTTAGGGGACTCATTTGATAGAAATCATTAATGATGATCCATCAGATGATTGACTTGTCTATTGGATGTGCTTCACATAAGCACTGAAGTAATCAAGGTGATGAAGCTGACACCAATTATTGCCTGACTGTGCAGTGTATGAATCCAAGTGTTTTTGAAGTAAAATCTACTGTGCTAAATATGATTATAATAAATTTCTCTTAGGATTCTGTAGCTATAACAACCATATCCAGTTGACAGATACTCAGTCTCAAATGTGAACAGCTAGTTTCTGGATACTATACATAAGTTTCTGATACGAAAAGGATAAGGTCTGAAGAGAGGTATAATTCAAAAAGGTACTGTTTAGAATATCACAGAATTACAGAAAGGTTGAGGTTGGCAAGGATGTCTGGAGGTCACTTGATCCAAACTCCTAGCTCAGGCTGGGCCACCTTAAGCTGGTTGCCCAGGACTATGTCCAGGTGACTTTTAAGGGCTTCCAAGGATGGAGGCTCCACAGCCTCACTGGGCAACATATGCCAGTGCTCAGCCACCTGCACAGTAAAAAAAAATGTTCCCTGATGTTCATACAGAATCTCTTGTATTTTGGTTTTGTGCTTGTTGCCACACAATTATGATCATACTTCACAACCTTTTAGTTTTTGATCTGTTGGAAGACACCTGTCCTAATAGAAACACGATCACCACAGCTTTGTTTTTTTGAAAGATATTTTTCAAACTTTCTGTGTTCTTGAATCAGTTCTGTTAGTACCAAATGCTGATGTCTGAGTTCAGTATTTCTCTGCATTCCAGCAAAGTAATTGGGAATAAAATCAAACTCCTGTGTAAGTCAGAGGGATTTTGGTCTTGATCAGAGTACTTAGGATTTTTTTAGTTAACTACAGAGTATCTTTTATTTTGATTGCCAAACTCTTTACACTTACATGTTGCTGGTCTCTTCAGAAATATCCCCTGAAATATTGTTGGTACTAGTTACTGTGCTAGTAAAAATTAAAAAAAAAAACTTAAAAGAACAATTAAAGACTTCCCTTTGCATTCTGTATTTTAATAGAATGCAACTTATATTAATTCACTGCCAGTCTAGACTTTCCAGTAAAAAGTGTGAAACACTGTTTCCCTAACTAAATACTGGTAGAAGGTGTATACGGTCTCCTTTAAATAAAGAACATGTTCATCCAGGTGAAAATTGTTTGTTGGGTAAAATACCTAATATTTTGATGTTCTGAATTGCTGCATGATGTGTACTGGTTTGCAAACAAACCACTGAGAGAGTCTAAGTCAGAAATACAATTTAATAGAAAAAGAAAATAAATAAATGAAATAGCATGAAAAAAGGAACCACTGACAGAGTCAGAATACAACCTGGCACCCTGTCAGTCAGGGTGTTGGTACCAGTCCAGATGAAAGTGGTCTTGTTGAAAGTGGTGATCCTGAAGACAAGGTCTGGTCTCCACCAGAAGATCCAGCAGTAGCTCTTCTCCTCTGGGAATCCAGCAGGCAAGGGCTCCCCGAGGTGTTTGAAAGTCCAGCTTATATCCAGGATGGAATGCTTGGTCCCTCCCCCTGGGCGGAGCATCTCACAATGGGATAATGTGTGAAACTCGATGGCCCATTAACAGAAGATATCCCCTAAAGGGAGGATGGGTCATGGGAGAGATAAAGAACCCTGCCCCACCTGGCTTCAATAGCCAGCCCATTAACAGAAGATAGTCCAGAGGGAGGAGACAAGGAACACCACCCCACCTGGTTCAATAGCTCATGAAGATGGTGATAGAATACAATGCAACCCAGGACAATGATGTTAGAAATCTACTGCTGTAGTTTAGTGATTCTGCAGCACTGCAGAAGTTCTTACCATTCAGTGCTGGGGATGATTCCACTATGTACTGGTATTGATTCATCAAATGATCTCATTATTTTTAACTTTCCAATAACAGCAGAAGTCTGTAGGGATTGCAGGACTTTTGGAAGGCTTTTTGGGTTTGTAGTTTTTCTTTTTGTAAGAATGCATACACCTTCATGTTTTCTGCCCAGATGCTTGACAGCCCAGAAGCACTTTGGTTCAAGCCAAATGTTACGGTTAACTGGACATCCTCTTTTAAAATTTATTTCTGGTTAAATTTCAAAAATCATAGGTATATCTCATATAAAGTCATAGGAGGCTGGCTTTTGAAATTTATGACCTGAAGGATGTTTGTATTTGTTCATGCTGCAGGTTAGAATTGAGCAGGTGATTGTTGCCGAGCCAGGAGCAGTTTTACTGTACAAGATTTCTAATCTGCTCAAGTTCTACCACCATACAATCAGGTATGCAAAATTACAAAGTGTGTTAAAAATGCCTTTTTTCACTAATTGTATATGTAAGAATAAATCTGCTAAGAAGAACACTTTTGTTGCTTAGTTGTTTCTCTGCACTATAACATCAAAAAGAAACACATGGTATCAAGCAGAAACCATTTACCATTTGCCATTCCTCAGCTCACATCAAAACTGCTTTGGAATATAGCATCAATTTGCCACAATAACTATTTCTTTATTGTTCTGTGTCGATTCAAATAGTATACAAAAAGCTCTACAAAACATTAAGATGACAAAGTCAAGTTCCCTTTGAGAAAGTGTTATTAAATGAAATTACTTCAGTTTTTAATTTTTGTTAAGCAATTGTGTTTTGATAACTTTTTTTTTTCTAATTATGCACTTTCACTGATCACCTTCCAACCTTCCAGATGCCACCAGGAATACAGAAACTGGAGAAAAGCCGGAGCTGCTAATTTATATATAATTTATATATTGTGGCATATGCTGCAGTTCATGTTGGTTAGAAACAGCAGTAGGAGAAAAATCTTCCTCCACAGCCCTGGACTGAACTGCTGAGAATTTGAAACATTCATATTACTAATTGAGCTTCTCTGTCTGAAAATACTTCAGATGTTGGGCAGACTGGGATAAGTGGTTCTTGGGCACCTCTCAGCTTACTTAAAATCCTCAATTGTGATGGAAGGTCTGTTGTTGAACACATGTAAGACCTGTTCCTAATTTTATTGTGCAAAACTCCTGAAAGATTTTGGTGTTGTTTTTCTGTCTCCAAAGTTATTGTTTCCCCATGGTTATAAAGCTTGGTGCAATTGAAAATGGTGATGTTAAAATGGAAGGTCTTAAAAGCAGTTGTATCTGTTGTTTTCTGTCTTGTTAACAACACAATGTTTAAAGACCACTGAAGTACCTTCTACCATTTCCTTCAATCATTTCCTCTGCACAGAGAAGGTGCACCTCACTAATGAAAGGAAAAATCAGTTTGAGAAATGATCTATTAAACTCAGGATTACAGTCTGAAAAATCAAGATGCCAGTTTAGTCCTGTTATGACCTGATGAATTTTCACTGCCAATTTGTATCTTAAAATTGCAATTCCTGTAGCCAGAGGGAGGGTATATCTGTGAGAGGAGCATAGTCCTGTAGTGCCATTTAAGGGTTATGTGGTGTCTGTGTTAAATGTGATAGCTTGACAGTTGGAATTACAAGACATGAATTCTTACATTTTTGGAGGTGCCTGGCATCTCAGTGAAGAAAGGAGAGAGGTAATGCTATCCCTGACAGGCAGTATGATAGAATATTGTTAATCCTTTTTGTTATGTAATTTGTTTTTGATGACAGAAGTAGATTTATAGCACAAGAAAGCAAAAATCCAGTAAATTTTAGTACTCTGCAAAAAAGTTTGTGCAAGTTTGATAGCCTGTATTTAATATCTGCTTAATGACATTGGCGATGCTTGTTCTTAGAGTCAGTTTCTCTCTCAGCCATTATGGAGAACTGTTCCCTGCAATTATTTGTTCTAAATTTTCAACTTTGAAAATAATCTTATCTGATTTAAGTATCTGACTATCATGGTGTGTTGTTCCCCCTTCAGATTCATTAAATAATCTTAATTTTGTTTTCAGTGGCATTGTAGGAAACAGTGCAGCCACACTGTTGACAACAATTGAAGAAATGCATTTGTTGAGCAAGAAAATATTCTTTAATAGCCTGAGTCTTCATGCAAGTAAACTAATGGACAAGGTTTGTTTCAAAATTGTACAGTTTTCATATTTCAAAACATGCTTGCATTCCCCTATTGTCTAGTAAGATTACTAGGTGAATAGCTGTTTTATATGTCAGCTTTTCCTAAAGTTGAAGTCTTGTATTTTCAATATTTTAGTTACGGAACTGTTTGTATTTTAATTCTAATAACAGTGGAGGTTTTGTAGATACGTGGCTAAAATCCTGCCGTTAGCAATAGTTTTTTGCAGAACAGTTTACATATTTTTAAAATATACAAGAAGCAACAAAATGGGGAAATTTTCTTAAATGCAATAGAGCAAAGTCAGGTGATTGAGTTCTATTATTTGTATTAATGCATCATCAGATCAGTTAGTTAATTGTGCATCATTCTGTTTTGAAGTTGCAAGGTATATCCCAAAATGGTAAGCTAAGTAAAAACAAAATTTGTGGTTTTCTGTCTATTATAAAAATAATTTTACCACATGAACATTGCTGTAACATTTATAAATGCATCTCTGAATTATTTAACCTACAAAAAAAAAAGGAAAAAAATACTTTGTTTTCCAGAAGCTATTCTTTGTGCAGACTTGTAATTTGCTGACCACTCAATCAGGTTTTCTGAGTTTTGTCAGTATTGCTCTGTTGTCCCAGACGAGTTTTCTCATTTAGCATAGCCTTTCTGGTCCTAATTTCCTGTCTTTCTGCGGGGGCTGGGGAATGACTTTTTTAAAGAAGCATTTCTTCCTCCTCTTCTCTCCCAGATATCCCAGTGACTCCTTTCAGTGGTTTCATTCATTCATTGAGTTACTCCTTAGCTGCTACCACCCACAGTCAATTCTACTAAAGTTCACTTAATGCAGTGTTGTTGTTGGGTATTTCCATTTGAATGCAGTGTCATATCAATAATAGGTCCTTTGCTATTAATGCTACTTCAAGGATCAGCTAAAGAAGAGTTCCTGAAATATGCAATGCACAAGGACAACATGAGTTTACTAAAAAAAGTTTTATTTCCTAATATGTAAGCTAAAATGAAATATCTGTGTATATTTTCCTTATAGGAAAAGAAATCAGTGATGGACCTTAGCAAAAACATATGGCTTCTCTTTGCTTACAAAGTTCTTAAGGAAAGAAGTTTTCTTGGCTTGAAATCTCTGTATTAATTTATTTTCTAATTATTTGTCCTGTTGGGTATTACATCTAAACTCAGTCAGGATCCAGCATGATTTTGCTACTCATATAACTCACAGTCTTTGAGGCTTTGTTTTGGGTGATACGCTGTGTTCAGTTTGGAGAT
This sequence comes from Notiomystis cincta, assembly GCA_013398075.1. Lineage (NCBI taxonomy): Eukaryota > Metazoa > Chordata > Aves > Passeriformes > Notiomystidae > Notiomystis > Notiomystis cincta. The sequence continues at coordinate 38,914 of VZRX01018720.1, forward strand.
GTGTGGAATTCAGAAGAATGATAAAGGAATTATGATCCTCCAGTTCATAGTGTGTGTTCTTTCTGTTGTCACTGTGGGAAGGTTGTGTAGTCCTCTTTGCCCTTTTAGTTCCCCTTCCCTCAGCCCCCAGTCTGGATGTAACTAGTTCTAGATGCTGTCACTATTTTATAAAGTAGTCAAATTTGCTTTTACTGGCCTTAAATGAAGGCAGTGATTGCACTGCCACCTTCAGTGGTGTTTTATTACAAGTAATGAATGGCATACTGAGCCTACCATGTAATGGGAAAAGATCATAATATTGCTCTTTCTCATAAACACATTTATAAATTAAGTCGAAATGTTGACAATATTACATTGCCTATGTGCCCTATGAAGATCTTCCCTCAGAATATAATTGAGGTCAAAAGCTTAAACAGATTTAAAGGACTGTTAGATATATGGGTAACAAAGGCTTCCACAATTATTTATTAATCTGCTTCAGGAGTTAACAATGAGGTAACTATGTCTGAGAAGAAATCTGACTGTTCAAATGTGCAGTTCTTGTAACTGAGTGTTAGATAGTCCTCTGTAGCACCTTATATTATTACCCTTTGTGAGTGGATTACTGAATTGATAGAATGATGTCTTATCTCTTCATGACTGAAATTAGTTTTGCTTCATAAAAAATACGAAATTTATAGGCTGATTACATTCAGAGAAACATTAGTTTACATGTGATAAAGACCCTTTTTTTATCATAAATTTAATTTTCTTGTTGCTTAGTTTTTTGTGTGTTAGTGTACAGATAAGCAGGTTTTATACCTTTATATTTGTCTTTGTAAATTTAGTAGTCAATGTCACAATGCCTTTACATTTTGGAGAAACTGAAGGTTGCTTTTTACCATCTTTTTTTAATGTGTGTTCAGACCAAAGTTGTATATATATATTAGTAGGATTTCTTCACATTCCAGCCTTTTGCCAGCTATGTATGCACTGCAACTGCTTCCAGATTTTTTTAATTTTTTTTTTTTTTTTAATTTTTAGTGAAGATTAAACCCCTGGAAGATAGACCTTTTGTGCTTACATAGGCAATTGCAAAGGTTTCATTGCTGTTCCTGTTGTGAAGATAGAGAATATTCACTGGGAAAATTAGTAAATTACTTTTCACTTGAACAATCCGGAAATTGTGGTTTCATATTTCAATTTAGATTATGCATCTTAAGGCATTGATAAGACTGTTTTAAAGAATAACAACTGTCCAATACTTTGATTAAAATACGATTCTTAAGACGATTTGAGTAATTTTGGAAATAGATTAAAATGCAAATGGAATGTTCTTAAGTAAAAATAATTCTATTTCTATAGATTTAAGTGCCTCTTCTGTTTAGATTATTGGAAAGTGGTGAATAGCCTGTCAGGTAAACAATTTTAATGATGGCATTTCCTCAATATCATCTGTTGTTGCTGATAATTTGCTTTTTTAATATCTACATTGTATCTAGTAGTTGATAGACCAGAATATTATTTAAGGAAATCTTTAACTTAAGTATAGCTAGTTTGGAACAGTTTTTAGACAAAGCAGGTTTCATTAAATATGCTAACTCCTCAGGATCCCATCCTTAGGATGTAGACAAATGACAGGATGGTGATTTGATGCCCTCATCACCACAGACAGTTTAATTCCCTAGATTATTGATTATCCTGAGTTGAGCATTGCCTTCAATCTGCCTGGGATTTAATTTCTAAAGCACAGTGGGAAACAGAGACTTCAGGCTGTTCTTTCTAGGACAAGAAAATAGCTTCCTCTTCATATCTATTTTTGAGAAGAGTCCCATATTACATAAGGAGTGTCACAAGTGTGGAGGTGTATGGAAGCTTTTAGGCAGTCTTAGATCAGGATTCTCCCTCTTGGTTGTCAAGCCATCGGTGTAAATGATAGAGGGAAATCCCTGGTTACTTCAGAATACTTACTGGTTTGCCCAGAAGCACTTTGCTGTGAACTTTTTTTTTATTACATAAGAACATCTCAAGCATCCTGGTTGTAATCTGAAAATAAAATAGTCAGCAGATCTCAACTTCAAACTATTTTTCCTGAGAAAACTCTTTTATGGTGTTCTCATTTAGACTCCTCAGGTAGCTCTGTTCGAGCTGAAATCCATGTGACAAATGTTCAGCAGACTGCTGGAAAGCAAGTCCGTTGTTATCAAAGAAATGCAGTACACAAGGGAGACTCTTTGGTTCCAGCGCTTCTTGAAACCTGTCACAAAGCTTGGTAACAGAGCTGCTGCAAAGCCACTTTGGTTTTAGGGTTTAAAATGCCACTCAGGACTTTGAGATTCTGGGGCTGCTGTAGAGTTCAACATTGACATCCTACAGAAGCTGTGCATCACCAGCCACCTCCTGTGTCACCGAAGGTTTGGTCACTGAAGCTCTTAGTGCAGACACTGTCTCTGCTTACTGGTCTTACCCTTCAGAGGCAGTGTTGGGCATTCTTGCCAGTGCTTTCTAGCTCTCATAGCAATTTGTTTGTTCTGGTTCTTGGTTGAACCACAATGTTTTTTGGCCAGTATTGGTATCCTTATGCTGAAAAAAAATGTGTTTGTATTTGTTGCTTGTTAGCTTATTTGGACCCAGCCTTGGGTCTACCAGCCGTGCTAGTAACGTGGATCAGAATTATCGTTACAATCCTTATCCTTTTACATGTTTCTTTTTACTCTGTGTTTATAAATCAAGTGTTTAGGAATTCAGGATTCTGCTTGTGTTACTCACTGTCTGGATCTAAGAACAGCCCATCACAGATGATCAGTTTACAGATGATTATAAATCCAGGAGAGAATAGTGAATGAAAATAATTGTCAGAACAACAGAAACTGTTCCAGTGAAACTGGGAATAGAGTTCAAGGTACCAAATGGACTGGTGTGGATGGACTGCTCTTTCAGTCCTCTCAATATGGGAGTTGTTTAATATCATGAGTCTGTTGGTGAGGCACTTTAACAAGTGTGTTAGACCAACCAATGTCAACATGTTTTATTGGACCACCTGTTAAATGAGGAGAGTGGGAATTTTCAAGCCCACATGTCCTTCCTCTGGCTTCACTAGTGTTCCAGAACAATTATTAAAGGAAAGAATAATTGCGAACATTTAATAAAATGGAATGAGAGTTATCACAAGGGCACTAGAGGAAGATTGTGCCAAACTCCAGTCATCTGCTGTCAGAGCTATTAGAAGACTATTAGTAGAGTATCACAAATTAAGTTTTGGGGTTATTATTCCTTAATGCTGTTCTTTTTAGAGTAGATGTATGCAAATTAAATGCTGTGATTGCATTATCTTTTAAGTTTTTCAGTGAGAGAGATATTTAAATGTTGCATGGGAATAATTGTAAACTTGTCCTTCATAATTTGATTCCTGCCAGAGTGAAACCTATTAGGTTTCTGGGAAATCGGATGTGGGGCAGATTGAATAAGACTGATTATTGTTGTTGTGATCTGAATGCTGTTGTGGTTTTAAATAGATCCATGTGAACAGAGCAAAACTAGTTATCTTTCCTTCCAAGACCAGCTTGATAGCAGAAAAGACAGGCATGCCATTAGACATTCTACTTTGTTGACCTCTGTAGGATCCTAATAGGACCAGAAAATCTTATGACATTTACTCTGATAGACATGCACTCAGGTTTCTTGGAGTGCTGGTGGATATTGTCTCAACTGAGGAGAATGGACTTCTGAAGCTGATGCTGCTCAGTGTTAACTGACAGCATGAAAAATTCATAACATTTTTACAAGGTTCCGCTCTGTAGTACTTTGGATGCAGCCCCTGCCAGTGGGGGTTTTTAAGAGACTGTGTTTAAAGCTGATTAGGCTCTTATAAAAGCCACTAACATTCCATTTGTTACTTGTAAGTAGGACTTTCTCTGTGGAGTTCTGTGTTTTAAATCACCTTCTTGTTTTATTTGGTAGTAGTATCACAGAATTAATGAATGGATGAGTTCAGCAGGAAACTCTGGAAACGATCTAGTCCAACCATCTTCCTCGTGACACAGAGTGTCAGCTAGAGCAGGTTGCCCAGGACTTGCTCCACCTGGAGTTTTAATGTCACTAAGGATAGGGACACCAACACCTCACTGTGTAGCTGTCTCCAGTGCTTGACTAACATCACAGTAAAAAATTTATTTCCTGTGCATCAATCTGTGCCTATTGCCTCTTGACCTGTTACTGGGCACCACTGAGAAGAGTCTGTCTCCATCTTCATTCCTCACTTCACATATTTAAACACATTTATAACATCCCTCGTGAGCCTTCTCTTCTCCAGGCAGAGCACAGCCTCTCCTTGTGTGGGAGGTATTCCATTCCCTTCATGAACATTGACTGTTAACTTTCTAATGTTCAAGTACCACAGTATATAAAGTTCTGATCGACTGTACAGTATTTTCAGAAGAAAATTTGCCCTTTTTTAAAACGTAACCTTTTTTGTAACTGAGAAAGGGAAACCATTAACATACATGCACACTTCTTGATTGTTGATGCTGCCTTTTCTTTTTTCCTGTATTTTCCTTTGCTGTTTGTAAAATTCTATAAGACATCCTTGAGCTAGTAACTCTCATAGGCAGAGAAACCTGCCCAGAATTATATGTTTGGAGGAAGATTACTGGCTTGGTATCTATTCCCCACTGATTAATATGCAGAAAAGAAAGTACAAATTTTTGTACAACTTACAGTACCTATTTCAGAATTAATTTCAGTTTTGTATATTGGATTTTAAAAATAGGTAATTTCATGTATTTTTTGAAAGGCTGAAGACCTGTTTGGCATAATTTCTGTATGAGTGAACTGGTAGTTATAACCAGTTAGATACTGTGTTAGAGTATGTTTTAATGCAGTTGAACTCACTGCTGCAGAACTTCCCTAATCATGTTTTAGTTAGGTGCTGTCTAGCTTGCATCTGAAAGAGGTACTTCAAAAGTAGAACTCAGCATGTATTTGAAACCTATTTTTCTGGAAATAGGATCAATTATAATGATCTCTTAGTGCATGTAAAACGTTCAGGGCATCAATTATTTTTTTATTAGAATAGTCATGAGTGCTCATGAGTTGGAGTCTGTAGGTTCCTCTGTAAATTTGAAGTGTCTGTTTTTAAATTTTCCTTTTTAATTTTGAAAAAAAAGCCCTCACTTTGTATTCATGTGTCAAAAGTTAGAATTTTCAAAATTAATATACTACTACTTTGATTCTCCTTCCACATACTGATAATTTTGTCTCTATTGCAGTAGCAGGAATTTCAGGGTAACCCAAATAAAATCTAGTGATCTAAATATTTTTTCCTTGCTATATTTTCATCTTCCATGATGTTGTTCCTTGCTCTTACCTAGAAGACGGTGGACCGTAAAGGAACAGACAACTGAAAGATGATTCTAATTTAAGAGCTTCTGAGCACTAGCTACTTCAGGAGACAAAAATTCTGTGCAAAGCAGCCTGAAATTGTCATTGCCATGATCTCTGCGTATGTTGGAAATGAAAACTCCATCAAACTCTAGTCTCAGAGTAACACCAGAATATCCCTGATCATGGTCCAGTTCCAGCCTGAGAACAGTGTATTCAGAATACAATTGATACCCTTAATAATAACAAGAAGAAACAGGAAGAAAGTCATTCAATGTTGTAAATTTCAGTAAACTTTACTACTGATCAGCACTAAGTGCCTCTTTTTGAATTACTGTTACTTCATTGCTAGAAAACTTATCCTTTCAAGACAGCTTGGGATGAACTACTTTTCCCTGAACCTATTAGATTTAGTTTTCCATTAGTTCCTTGAGTTCAGTATACACTTTGGGAAAGTGAGACTAGAGGAACACTTTGTATTCAGAAGGATGAAAAAAGTTTTCATTAAATCTGTCTTGGTAACAGTGTGGTGACATGTATGGTATCTCAAATATTTCAAAACAGAAAATGTGACAGTTCGGCTTGGTTTCAAAGAGAGAGAGAGAGAGAGAGAGAATGTATTGGTTTTTTCTTTCTCTGCTGGCATGTTCATCAGGTATAGATGCATTTTCAGAAGGCTCTGCTGTGAAGATGTTTGTTGTGCTTTCCTTGGTTTCTTTGGCCATCAGCCTCTGCCCTTTGGATTTTTAGTTTTATTTTAACGTGAAGATTCAGTCATCCATATTACTATGCTATTCATCAGTATTTCTCATTTGGGAAGGTATGGAACATCTTGCCCATGGCTTGGAGCCATCCAAAGCTGCTGCCTTTTCTTTTGAGTAGGAATATTAAGAGCACTGCAGAAGTTCATGCAGCATTGCTCTGCTGTGGCCAGATACCTTGACTGAGACTCATGGGTCAGTCTCATCCAAACTTACTTCTCCCTACCTCCTTCTGGAGAGATTATGCCTTTAAGTCTTAACTTTCTGTGTATTGCTGAGGATCCCCTTACTCCCACATGATCCAGTCACCTCTATGTTTGCCCTTGGATGGGCAGAAGAGGGGAAGGCGGGAAGTGGATTGCTGGCAGAAGGAAATGAGGTTGTAGTAAGGGTTTGGAGGCAGCAGGAAGCCAGTTTGAGGCAGCATTGGAGACAAAAAGATGCAGCTATGTTTGGAGTGGAACCTAAGAAATGTGTGATGGGAAAAAGAGGTGCTAGATTTTCTATAAATGTTTTATTAAGTGTTTAATGAGTATTTCCCTGCTACAAAGAAAGGGATAAAGTATGTGAGCATGTTTTAAAAATAACATAGAATTTCAGTCTATTTCAAGGGGTCCAATTTTCATAATTTGACTTGGAAAGTATATTTTTTTCTCTAATATACACGAACTTTCCTTCTTTGTTTTTTAAACAGCTGCATTACCCGCTTCTTATCTTTGGCATAAGCCTGCATTTCAGTCTGTGCAGTCTTGTTGCAGTTCATGTAGCTGTACTTGAGCTTGTGCTTGTAGCTTGTACATGTAGCTTGGGTACAGTTCATTTGTGTACTGGCAATTTAAGGTACAAGTTTGCTGGGGATTGAGACTGTTGCATTTGTGACTGCAGCTCTCATACTCGGCATCACAGGAGCTCTGCAGCCTTGTCAAGAACTGCTGCAGTATGGCTGTCATCTCCCAGGGCTCTGCCTGCACTAGATTCTCAACTGGTTTGTTTGTTCTCAACTCCTGTTTGCAGGAGGTCCTCCTCAAAATGAACTCAGTGGTGCCAACAAGGTGCCTACTCTATGGCACCTAATCTAGTAAATGTATTCTTTTCACTACCAAAGCCAGTAGTGTTTGGGTTTTTCCAGATGGTAAAATAGGCATAGTCTGAATGAAAGGAGAAAATCAGTGTTGCTTGTTTAGCACTGAATGAGATAGTTATGCTGAAAGTTGTAGGCAGTTATTGTCTGAAATGTGCTAGATTTGTCCAGTGTCAAAGTTCTTCTCTGCGTGCCTGTATGTAATTTTGTTATTCGCTGATTGCATTTGTGCTAACAGACTGGATGGTGTTTGCTGTAAATTAAATTAATAAAAAACCCCACAAACAGCTAATCTTGTTCTTCAGGTTGAGCTCCCACCTCCTGATCTTGGCCCAAGCTCTGCTCTAAATCAGACACTTAACTTGCTGCGAGAGGTTCTGGCATCTCATGACTCATCTGTTATTCCACTGGATGCCCATCAGGCTGACTTTGTGCAGGTACAAGAATGTTTGACTGCTTTGTGTGTGAAGAGGAGGGAGAGGGCCAAAAAAAGAATGTGTAAGTTAGTTTCAGTGCACAAAAGGTAGATGGAACATAAATCTTTTTGTCTGGTCCCATTTTGGAGCTCTTTATCAAACCAGAGTTTGCAATGTGAATAAGAGGGTGACTAACAAAATGGATAATTACAGTTGAGTATGGAGTGCTACTCTTAACACAGTATCTAAATTCTGTTATCCAATTACTACTCCATTAAGTAAATACACCCTCAAGATTGCACAATTACCAATTATCTAATCTGGGTTATTCTTCCTCCTGCTAGGCTGGAATCTGTTCTTCTTAGGTTTTTATACTTTCCCCATCACTGTGGTAGGTGATCACCTGCTGACAAATCCAGTAGAAAACTGCTTTCACAGTTGGAAACTCTCATTCCTTTTTATTCTGCTTTGGGGAATAAATACGTGGTAGAGACAGAATGAGGTTAGAAGCCTCGTGTGACATGATTTCCTCCCTCCCCTCCCTCTTTCCTGTGTGTTTGCTATTTTAGGTTCTGTCCTGTGTCCTGGATCCGTTGTTACAGATGTGTACTATGTCTGCTAGTAATTTGGGCACAGCTGATATGGCAACCTTCATGGTAAATTCACTTTACATGATGAAGACTACTTTGGCTCTCTTTGAATTCACTGACAAACGTCTAGAAATGTTGCAGTTTCAGGTAAGCTCTAGCAGCCCCAAAAGAAAATGAACTTATTACTGATTTTTGTGCACTGTAAGTTGTGATGTGTATTTATCTTAAAGTCAACCCAATACCAACATTATCAAAATCAAGGAAATGGGATTACAGGGCTTCTTAACAGAGACAATGAGCAGATAGCATCTTTCATTTTAAACTGACAGAAATGATTCAGAGATTTGGTTTTGTTTGGTTTAGTTGCAGATAAACCAAGAGTGTTGAACATTTTCATTTTCCTAATCATTCTAATATTTATCTGTAAACTATATGAGAAGAAGCAAATGGAAATTGAAAGCTCAGTCAAATGGCTGACTGTATTCCATCATACAGTTAGTACTACATCATCATCTATTTTGTACTAAAATTTAGCATAGCTGAAGTTACTGCTTCAGTCCTGCTTTTGCTTCTCTTTTCTCATTTGTTTGGTTTTCCCTCACATCCTGGGACAGTAGTTCATACATGGCACAATTTTGAAATGGAAGGAAAAATTTAGAAACTGTTGACTTACAAGAACTTGGACACTGCCCATTTATATTTTGCTACCTGAATATGTCTGCAATATATCTCAGGAGAGCTTTTGAAACTGGGGGGACTTGAAAAAAGTCATAACTTCTTTGAAGGAATCAGCAAGGATTGGCTGTGAGCCATTTTTCACTTTCTACTCCTAATCAGAGTTTGTAGCACCTTTTAGCTCTGAAACAAACAAACAGACAACCTCACCAAACTGTCCGGGATATTTCTAATTTCTTTTATCAGTTAAGAGTTCCTTTCACAGTAAAG
>VZRX01018724.1:0-19060 GCA_013398075.1 Notiomystis cincta
GGAGAAACATATCTAGAAGTGACGTGACACCTGAATCACTTCCTCGAGGATGTGTTCTCTCTTCTAACTGACAATATAGGAAGAAGAGGATGATCACAGCTCTCACTTAGTCATTATAGGTAAATTAATAACAGCAAATAACTGCTGCCCCAAATATCCTAAAAGCCATGGACTTAATGAAAAAACAGTATCTCCTGAGAGCATAACCTGGCCACTCCAGACTCATCTTCCAGAGCCCACTGAAGGGCATGCACACTAGGCAAATGCAATAGGCTAAATAGCCTATGCCACAAGAAAACAGGCACAGGGGGATCACTGAGGTCAGTAACAGCAAGCATTTTTTAGAAAAACAAGAGTCAAGGGATTTATACTGAAACCTGAAATATACATACCTGTATGGCATTTAGTTCCTGAGAGTCAGCTGCACTGACATTACCGTTAGAGCAGGATAGAGTAAATCTGTTTAGGCTACAGCCTCCTGAGGCACCTCATGATACAACCCTCTCAAGCTGATTTTCTTGCCTTCAGCCAGCTGTCTTTTGGTCAATGTAATAACAGGATAGAAAGGCCTCTTCAGACTACAGAGTACCTCTGTCAGGTACACAGCCCCTCTGTAAGAGCAGCTCTTTTCTTCCACACTTACATTTTAAATCTCAACAAACCAAGACCATCAAGTTTCCTGTCCAACAAAAGAGGACTGTGAAGCTGCCAGAGGAGAACTGCTACTTGGAAAGCATTTTGTCAAATGCTTTGCTGCATTTTGTAAAATACAGCACCTGGAGTAAATCAAGGAGTACTCTTGCAGCCATCCATCATGATAGATTTATCTTTCTGAAATTCATCTCTAGTACTTTGGTATTGAATGTAGTTTCTGACACTTGCCTGTTTTTTTGCTTTTTTTACAAAAAGGTTGCTTTCCTGTACTGGGAAAGGAAGGGATGCATTTGTACACCTGCATTTACGTTTTGCAAAGGGCTTTGAGATGGAGCTGATTGGGAAGGCACTGTACAAATTGATACACTGTGGCTAAGTCCGAGCAAAAGGAAAACAGGCTGCCTAGATACTGAACTTTCAATTTAAACCACAAAGGTAGATGGCAAGCACTAATTCAAGAACAGGTGGCTTTTTGCTCATAATATTTTATGGCTTTCATTGCTTTACAGTGGAATGAGCTAACCCACAGCTCCCCTCTTGACCTACCCAACATCCTCAAGTTTAGTGAAAAACAGGTGTTTGGTATCTTGGCTGTCCCTGGGCATTCCCACAATCCAGGGACTTTTTCAGCAGTCTAAAAAGCCTCTTACTTTCGCTTCAGAATTGAAGGCAAATGGCAGAGTGTGTATAGAGTAATGGTACACACTCAATAACCAAAAACTTTTTCCACAAAAGGAATACTTTTATATCCTGCCCAAGTAAAATGCAATAAAAGGATAACAGTTCAAAAACTCAGAAAAATCTCATGGCAATTGGAAAATTGGACAATTGTGATGAGCCTGAGGCTGCTGGGAATCATATATTCATTAAAAATGCTGAGTGTATCCAATCCTGGTACAAAGCCTCAGTTAAAAACTTCATTCCACACTTGAAAATTCTGATGCCAATTTGGACAAAAAGATTGTAGCTGGCAACATTTTGTATCCCTCAGATGTAGCCCTCTATTGGTATATTTGGTATTTATAGTGTTTCTTGTAGGAACTTTGAGTCTTGCTGCAAGACAAAGCCAAATAATAAGAAAGATGCAGTTATAATGAAAAAAGTAATCCTGCTAATGCTAAGGAGGTTAAGGGGGGAAAAAAGGGAAAAAAAACCAAAAATACAAAATCCTAACAAGCTGGTCATATAATAGAGCAAGAGTCCCACAGAGTGACATTCTTCTCTCAGTTGCCAGGGTTTCCATTTTCACCTCTGGGGAAAATGTGTGAAGAGAGTACTTTTTATAAAATTACATGTTAAATCAAGATGGAAAAAACCTTTTCTGAGAAGTACAGTGCCTTTTCAAAAGTCAGTTGTTTGTTATTTGAATAAATGGATAGATAAATAAATAAATACAAAGGAAGATTAATAGACCAGTAGGTAGAGAATTTGTGGAAACTATATACTGTTCACCAAGGCAGTTTTGACACTTATGATGCATATTCCATGTGGATAAATATCAATTCAAATTAGTACTTAATATGAACTAAGTAGGGGCTGTTCATATGAAGTGTCTATGACTTCCACATACAATGAACATGAGAATGAGATGCCTATCACAATATGAAATTGGTAGGTTTTGTAAAGCATTTTACTGGACTCATTACATTCAGTTTACAAACAATCTGTGACCTGAGGAGAGCAAAAAACATGTGCCTTCTTGTGTTATGTCAGTCTATGGGGGTCTGTAATTTACTTTTTTTTCAACCTTAAATGTTCAAGAATAATGGAAGGGTAAGCCAAGTAATATTAAAAAAACTCAAACAAAATAAAAGCTGAAAAATGTACATACATAAAACAGATCTGTGAAGTTGACGTGAAATATTTCAGATTAACTGGCCTGTTGATTAATGAAGCCAGAAGGAAAAAGTCCAGATCAAGTTTAACGTTGTGTGTGTGTGCACATGCAGGCACGTGCGTGTGTTTCATGGAGTTCAAGCAACTCATATTTATACATTCTGATTTCTCTTGCCCTCATCAGTAGCCTACACCTTGCTAATTGCTAATTGATTTATTTTACTCACAGGAAAGTTTAGAGTTTCTGTTTCAGTATTTAATTGGGGTGGGACACAAGTTCAAACTGCTTTGCCAAGACATTTAAATGATGGTTCCGTGTCATACGGGCATGGGAAAATGTCATAAATACCTGCAGAAAAAAAGCACCGTTTTAACTAAAATTCTTAAAATGTTAAAGATCATCAGAAAAGCCATAATAACAGTCTCACCAAAAATCAAATATGAGGAATAAGCAGAAAGTGGTTTGCTTGAGAAATGACAGACTATTATACATTAGCAGACTAAGGGAACTCACGTTGTAACATCAAATCACACAATAAAAACTGACACTTCCATCAGCATTCCATAGATAAACATGGGCACACTGCTGCATGAAGGGCTGGAAGCTGGGGAACAATGTGAATGACAACATTTGCAGTGTTTATGTTTGACAGGCTGGTTTTGGCAGTGTACATGCAAGAAATGTGAATGGACGTACATGTCCACGTACGCCAAGAAATAAGTGCGTGGACCTGTTTGTGAGAGCAGAGGAGGAGAACATGCAGCAGGGAAGTTGGTGGCTCAAACTGAGACTCAGAAGAACTCATGGAATGAGGAGTGTGGATATCACAAGACTTCCCATAGACATTTAAAACTTTCCCAGGAACCTGCAATGATGAATAAAGACTCAAAATCTTTTTACATTGTTTTCTCATATTTTTGGTATAAACATGACAAAAGAACTTTGGTTCAGATAATGCAAAAATGCTTGTGACAACAGAGAGGGAAAAGGAAAGAAATGTCTGGAAGGGGAAAAAAGGGAGAGTACAGGAAAATAGGGAATATTTAAAATTTACTAATAAAAAGTACTAGCAAATAGAAAGTCTCATCTTCTCCTTTAAATTAAATATTACTTTTGGGGTCCATAAAGCAAAACATGATAAGGGATTGGGCACACTCTACAGATGAACTCCTGGGGAACCTTCTGAATATACACCACAAGGCAAGAATAGAGATGTCTGTGTGAGATGTCAGCAACTGCTTAAACAGGGACTCATGGAAGCTACATGGGGCTCATCAAGGTGTATCTAATTTTTATAACACATATTCCACAAAAATAAGCTATGGAAGGTCAGATGAACTGTGAGAGATAAGAAGGGCTTGAAATTATCATGCCAAAATATAGAGAGAGGAAAACAGAAACGTGAGGAAACTTGCAATTACAAAAAGGAGCTAAGAATAAGGATTGCCATCTTGTCTTATCAGATTCAAAATTAAAGGCTTTCTAGATGTTTCTACAACACAAAATAACCTCACTCCTCTACTTAGAAGAGCTTTATGAGGCAGAGGAGTAGAATGTTAACAGCTTCATTTTCTGGTACCGATCTAATAAAAATGCCTCGCTTTAAAATATGTCCACCTTAAAGTCACAAATCAAGCAGTATAGTATATTTCTTACAAATATTTGTAATTACCATGAAATAGTACAGGAGCCTTAAGAATGCAAAACAAAGAGAGGTCCTGAGGTAAAGTCTACTGACACTACCTCATACTTCACCGCTGCAGACACAAGGGTACAACACGCAGTAAAACTTCGCGCACGTGTCCAAGCTCGAGTCCTGATGCTCCTAAGAGAATGAGCAAGGCCAGAAAAGTGATGTCTCAGAAATCAAACCTCTGCGTTAAAAGGCTCTCACAGTGCTTTCAAATCGATCTACCAGGAGACAGTTTTCTTCCACTAAGGGCATATTCAAAAAAAAAAAAGCTTTTCTGGAGCTGCTGTAGCTGAGTCAAGCACAGCCTACTCACTATTCTTTTTTTTAATGACCTCCTGATCGTTATACAATCTTGACTAATTTCTGCAATTAGAAAGGCTCATTTTCAGAGACCAAGATGCTAATGTTCTTGAATTAGTTTTTATGGTTCGGGGCTTTTAATTTGAGATTTAAAAACCATCATAGCTCACAAAAAATCAAATAAACTGCAGCTAATGAAATTCACAGAAGTGGAGTGTTCACAGAACATTTCTCACTAGCTTTCCTGGATGATTTATTGACAGCTGGTTGTAAAAACAATTTTATTAAAGGTCATAATGTTTGGTTAGGAAAAAAAAATTTTAATTTATGGCGTAATTAGCCTTCCTGCAATCGGCATGATGCCAGACCCATCACTTACAAACTTTGGCTGAAATAAGCTTGGTGGTTTTAATTATATCTTTGAGAATGTGTTCAAAGGCAAGACCACGGTGCTGTGGTGTTACTTTCTTTCTGTAGGCACTTTATGGACATTACAATGGCCAAGGTAATAGATTTACTTCTACCCATTGACAGGTACCCAGGGAACAGCACCACCCGAGGAGCACAGCAGAGCCTCCCCCTCCCTGAGGGAACCCATTTGGGATCTGCTCTCTATCCAAGCCTGCTATGAGTGGCTGGGATAGTTTGAGATGTGAAAGAATTACCAGGCTTTCTAAGCAATTATAGCTTTTAAAATACCCTTGAAATGTCCGCTTTGCCCTGCCTGTTGTATGGCAGAAAGCCAGAAAGGAGCCCCAGCTTCCTTACCTGGAGGGAGGCACTGTTGCTCCTCTGGAAAGCAAGGACTTCCGTGAAGATATGACCCACATGTTTTCTCATATTTCTCCAGTTTATCCCTCAGCTTCTTCCAGGTGTATTTTGCTATTATTTATTCCTGATTCACAACACTAAATTTGTGAGGGAAAAAAAACAAGAAAAAAATTATCTGAGATTAAGGGAGAGCGCCTGTTGTAGGTCTCCAGTAAATCCAGAGGCTTTCCCAGACGGGGTTAAATTGTTTAGCAGGAGCAGGGCTGTGGATAATCACTAAATACCCATATACAAAATGCCACTCAGCAATTATCCACCTGGCCATGAATTTTTATTTCCACTCCTTTTCACCTTGTTGCAGCATTATTTTCATGAGGTTTCTAAGACCATGAAGTTCACATGGGATGGTGCAGGTTGAATATTAGAGGAAAATATCTTCACCAAAAGGATTGTCAAGCATTGAGACAAGCTGTCCAAGGAAGTGGTGGAGTATCATCCCTGGAAGAATTTAAAATACATGTAGATATGGCAGTTAGGGACATGGTTTAGTGGTGGACTTGGCAGCACTGGGTTGGTCTTAGAGATCTTTTCCAACCTATACAATTCTATAATCCTACACTGTTGCAGTAGAGAGTTGCAAAAGCCTTGAGAGATTGCCAAATCCCTCTTAATTTAGGGATAGCTCCTGATTTGAACTTGGGACAAAGATTTAACACCTGCATCTAGAGGCAGAGTCAGGACACTCAGCACTGGCTTTTCTTTCACTAAAATCTGGAAGCATCAGTACAAATTTCCCTTCTGGAGAAACATCCTGGGAGAAGCATACCTGTGAGGATAAGTCCTGGGACAGTTGGTAGGAGAGCATTAAGAGGCCCACATCCTGAAGGGCCAAGTTAATCTTTCAGTCCTCCAAGCTGTTCCACACACAGCCCACCCTTCACAGGGTATGTTGTCAAAGAAATGTTTTCGTGAAACTTAAGACATGAAAATCTGCCTAACGCAATAGAAAAATTATAAATCTAATGCCTAAAATCCAAGAGCCTTAGCTGTGTTTTATTAGAAAACACTGCCCATCAGCCATCCTGCCTGCCTTTGGCACCCATAGCCTTGTTAAAAATTGATCAATGCATCCAGCCGTATTTCCATCAATTTTTAGTGAGGCAAAACAGAAAAAGAGCCTGAAAAAAACCCCCACAGTTTTTCTGCAGAAACTCTCCCAGGAGGAACTTCAATTATCTCCCAGTGGGAGTCTCAAAATGGGCAAGAAAGGAGCCATGTTAAGCCAGAAAAAAACTCAGAAATGTTAAGACAAACCAAACATTAATTCCACTTCTTGACTAAAACACTGTTGAAAAGAAAAAAGGCTCACAGCTGTGGGGCACCTGAGATCTAACACAGAGCTGTCTGATCCAATTAACATTTTCCTCATTTGTGACTACATTTGAGTTCTCTACACAAAACATCTCAGAAAGCCTTATCCATCAAACCAACACAAACATTGAAGTATTGCCTGAACTTAGTTAGCAGTGAATGTGCACCCATAATATTCAAGTTTCAAGGGAGAGTTGCACAGCTTGCAAACAGCCTGCCCCAGAGCTGGGTGCATTTGGAAGCACACATCGACAGCACTCATGATTTTTGTTTTCAAGAAGCCAAAATCACACTGCCAGGTCCTGCTACAACTGATACTGGAAGTTTTTGTGGCATTGCCTAATGCCTTCTTGAAGCCAAGCTCTCAAGGAGGCACTAATGAGTGAGAGGACTCTCTCCTAGTCCCACGGTTACCATTAAGCACATAAAGCTGTGTCTAGACATGGCTGAAGCCAAAGCAAAAGGTAAACACATCACTTTCTCCCTTTGTTAAGGTTTCCTTGTGCTTTTCCTCAGCTCACTCGAGAACCATCACTCTCTCTCTGTTGCCCTATTTTCTAAGACACGTCATCACTTGCAAGACATGAGCAGGGCCAGGAAATGTGAAATTGTTCAAGAAAAGTAGTTTCTCCCAGTGCCATAGAAAACGAGAGGCTCAGGTTGGGGGAAAGCAGTAAAACAGACAGCTGAGTAACTGCTCGTTAAAATTCTGCTCTGCCCTTCCTTAGAAAGTCTATGATCACCAATTAATCCTTTTTACTTTGCTTTTACTAAAATAATGTAATATAGGTTTACAGAATCTCATGAGAACATGAGACAGCCCCTGTAATTTAATCTGAGAAAGACACATACTTCATCAAAAGAGCAGTTGGTTTCAATGATCTACTAAGAGTCCCAAAGGGTTCTTTTTCTAATTTTTGAATACAATTATTAAATATTTTTTGGCAGCATTGTGCTTTTTCTGGCTCAGCTTCTTCAAAACAAATGCTTTATAATTAATTTTGTTTCAGTCCAGTTGAATGGTTTAGAGTTAATTCCAATATAATTAAATCCTTTCTTTGGAATCCTTCTTGCCCCAAGTCTCCCCCTTTTCCTTCTCAGACTTCAACTTTGCCCAGCACTACCCTCCACACATAAGTCAGATATGATTTTGGGGGGTTGGGGGCTCAGATTGTTCTTCTCCTACTGATATAAAAGAGATTCCTCAACCTCTTACAGGTTGAAACTTCTAGTGAGCTTAACTCCTTCTTGTATACTGCATCAGTTTTGATGTACAGTACAGCTAATTGACATGTGATAAGTGGCCTAAAATATTTATTACAAAATTAAACCAAAAGGAAATAAAAATATACAGCAAATTAAATAAATATATACAGCATACTAAATTTAATTAGGAGTCAGCTAACGAAGGAAATTATATTAATTGCGGTGTCTTCTAAGGAGCCTGGGGATATCTAAACTACACAGACTGCTCCCTAAATCAAATAACACCTCGTGTCTGAGATTTCCAAATAAATAACCACCAGCACTGGCAAAGGCTATGGAAAGTAAATGCCACGTTACACAGTCTACATGCCACTCTTAGTACTGCAGACAGCAGCCTCAGGAGCTTCACTGTGGATTCAGTGCAGAGACATCTTCAGGGGCCAGTGCTGGACCACAGAGTGAAGAAAGCCTTTGCTGTGAGTTGTTTATCTCCTGAGAGCCAAAGCTGCGTGCTGGGCAGCGGGTGCTGCTGGGTTTGTGTGAGGCGTTCGCCTCGCGCATTCGTTCGGTGCCTTGACGTTAACACCGCCAGACTGCTCCTTTCAGGTAAGGGCCCTTGCAATCAGAACAGGCAGTGTTAAACAGTCATTAAAGCCCCAAAGACAATGCTGGAAGAGAGGAAAGGCAATGAATTCAAAGCTGGCAGACTTTGCTTCAGCAAATAAACTTCATTTCTGTACAAAGAATACCATTCTCTGTCACATACTCATGCGGACTCTGTTACCTTCCGCGTATCGACAGAGCTGGAGAAAACAAGGCTCAAAGTGCCCTGGCCATATGAAAACAGGATAGCTATTTTTAACTGCAAACTCTAACACACTGATAAATGTAATACTTGTTCCCAGCTTTAAAGAGTGGCTTACAGTGACAAATTTATTGCTAATTGCACAAACAGTTTATTATGCAGGACCATAAGAAATCTTGGTGTCTAAAGGATGTGTACTAAGAAATTATTTTATCTGGCAAATATTGATGAATCAAGGCCTTATTTACCCAGAATTTGTTAAGCTCAGAGCTTTATGCTCTGCAGTAATTCTGTATGTGACTGCAAAAACAAGTGGGGTTTAGGTCAAAATGTTGAGTCCTGGCTAGCTAATATAAGGCAAGTTAATGTATATTCAGATTGCCAAGTAGGTTGGCAAATTTTTATACTCAGTGAATACTTCCAGCACAGAAACCAGTGACTTTTGACTTCAGCATCCAACCTGTTCACCCTCTGCATTGGCTTGTAGCTGCATTTTCTGACCTACTTGCCCAGCCTGGCTTCTCCATCTCAGCCAGCCTCACCTTGTTTGTCACAGAGAAAATAAACCCTGTATGTTCCTCCTCTCCCCCATTTTAAAGCTCATTGCTCGCCAGAGACAGTTTTCTAGTTTGGCTGTTACCTAAATTCTTTTTTTCCATTCATCCCACTGTCTGAGGAATTGTTTGAATCCAGACCCCAGTTTGTGACTGATTGAGAAAATAACTAGCAGGTGCCCCACCTCTAAGCCTCATGCTCTGCAAGTCTGTTTCTCTTAGAAGAAATGGGTCTTTCTACCTAAAATCCCTTAATGGCAATATTCTACCACTGATTTAAGAAAAGGAAAGAAACAATTATTAAAACAATATTTCAAAATATGAACTGCAGACAGCTTTCTCCCACACTTACCAGGTTGAGTTACAGTATAGTTCACTTTTAAAACAAGCCTTCATTTCAGAGAACCACAGAGAGTCAACTGGCACATAAATCAGCTTTCTGTAAAATGGGGAACAAATCTACAGTGGCCATTGGAAAGGTGATATGCAATGTAAATATAAAATATCAAAAGGGACACTATTTCTCAGACAGATTTGGATAACTCCTATTAGTGGCAAAGACTACAGACCATTTTGCTTTAAACCATTTATCTCATAAGCAGCCTGGAACACGCTTGATGAGTATTGTACAAGTGGCCTTCAAAGACAAAGTTATGAACCAGTAGCTGCATCCTTCCTTGTGACAAAGCATGTGTCAGTCAAATCTATTCCTTAAAAACTATGAAGCTGAAGTGTTATTAAAAAAATGAATGACAATCAAACGCTTTAAGGAAATCTTCTTTCCTTTACAAAACATAGATTAATAATGTCAAAATATTTTGCATTAACACTTGATTTCATCACTATTTAAAATTTCAATGTAGTTGAACTTATTTTAATATCGTTGTCAATATTTTTCTCCCTGAATAAATTTCTGAGACTGACACTTCATGTCAGCTCAGGATGAAATAAGTTTTGAAATTCCAGCTGCCATTCCAGTTTAAAATTCTTTCAACCATCTCTGTTCATTTCTTCTGGTGGATTTAACATTTACTTTGTTTACCAGTAACAGTCCAATACCAGTGGCTTCAATCCCATGAGCAAAGACAACTTCCTATTATAGTACACTCACTAAAAGTACCACATGTTTTTTGTCTGATATTGATTTTTCTTCCCCCCTAGAATATGCGATGCCTGTTTTGCAAGTAGTCCTTGAACACCTCAGGTCAAGTGGTACTACAGTAAGGGAGCATAATTCTTCATGTTTATCCATGGTAGGTACCTCAGGGAAGCAAACTCAGTGTGTTCTCTGGTGAACACCTGGATATTATTCCATTGTGCTGCCTTGTGTGATGTTGGATTAGTGCTGGGGTGAAAGACAGAAGAGAACCTGGCTCTCATCTGCATCCTGTGGCAGTCAGCAGCCCTGACCTCACTCAGATGAGAGGAGACCTTCTGCAAAGACCACTGAAGTCAGCAGGGATGTCATTCCAATATGCTCAGGCTCTCTTCCTGCCTTCTAATTTGTCAGTGAGGTTTTTATTATTTAGCTTTCCTCACAGAGGTTAAATTAACTGTTTGTTCAGCACATTGATGTTTTCAGTGAAGTATTAATATTTACAGAGCATTTTTGTTCTTGGTTTGTAGTTGTCATTTTTTTTTTAAATTCTATTTGTGTTTTCTGTTTGGCTCTTGGTTTTTAGGAGGACAATCTGAGTCCAAAACTGCCAGCAGAACAAGAGAAGAAGCACAGCTTTTTCCTTATCTTTTCCTTATTTGTACTCAATCTCTTTAAGAAACATCTAGAGTATATTATAATTTGCCAAGTGTGAGAAGCAGAAATGAATCTTCAAGTTGGGTTTTACCCCTGACGAACTTTGTGTGAAAGCCACATTAACAATAGTTCCTTCCTGAATGTCTGCTTGCCAGATGGAAATTTATCTTTAAAATCTGTACAGTAGTGTGACATTGCTGACATGTTATTTCTATGCAGTTTGTCTGTGCATTGCTGTTCTCTCGGGAAGGAATAATCAATCCATTTTAAACTCAAAATATAATTGCCTGTTAATATCCCCTGATGCTGTGAGAACCTTTAATCATGCCTAAAAATAAAATAACTCATGCAGAAGTTTGGTTTTTTCCTTCATTAATAAAGCAAATAAAAATCTATCAACCCATTAGGCTGATGTAGTTCACTTATAGAAACTATTATATTTATATATTTAATGGAAGACACTATTTTAAATTATGCATTTAAAACAACTAATTGAACTATTTAATCTTAATTAAATTTTACTACATTAATATTTGCATAGATTACTCGGTCATGACAAAAAATGCTTCCAAATATGCAGTATTTTAAAATAAGTTAAATTTTTAGGAAGAACATATTTTATTTTTCACTTTCACTCAAAACACCTGCTAGAATCAAACACAGATTCCTTGTTAGATTCATCTTTTTCTGACTTTCCTTTTCTGGTACTCAGAACTTAATGAGCTCACAAGAACTTTATCCTTTTGTGTATCAATGCACTAGCATGAGAGCATCTGCCAGAGTCATTTCTCCCCTGGAATGCTCACACCACAAAAACCAGCTGAGTCTCCTTATTCTGATGAATAAGCCCAGGTAAGAACAAATTTCCTGCTGTTCTGGCTTTGCCACAAGAAAACTGCCATGAGAAACCTGTCCCATCAAGTAATGTACAAACAATAGAGCCAAGAAGATTAAAGATTTCTGTTGACCTCACTGCATGAACACAAAATTCACCTCCTGGAAAAGGAAGAGGATCACTGGGCCAGGAATTCAGCCCAGCTATTTCTTCATTTGGCCTAGCTGGATATTTAGTGCTCATGAGAATTTATGCTACCAGGTACTAAAGCAGTGGCTTCAAAGAAACCATTACCCATCAAAAGCAGCAGAGACTCAAATATCATCAGCCCTCTTGTTAAACTCTAGAAAAATCCTGAAATAGCTTCACTAAGACAGTAAACAATATGAGGTAGCAACAGGGTTTTTGAGAGAGAAAAATGTGTTTTCCTCTTAGCTGGATCTCACTGCTGACATAAATTTTTTCTGACGTTCAGATCTTTTCAAAAAGTACCAAAGTCTACCCCAGCCTAAAACCTTTGTCATAATCATCTGTGGTGGTTCAAATTTCTAGCTGAACTAACAAAAAGGGTTTTATTTCATAGCCTTGTCTCTGAACCTTAATGTTTTTGCATATATCTTCAGGTGGGATGAAAAGGGGTAAAAGGGGAGTATAAGAACAGATAAATATTTCCCCAAGAAAGAAAGTGAAAGAAAAAAAGGAAACAGGGTTGATAAGAGTAGTTAAAATTTCAATTTTTGACTGTTTCTTTTCCCAGTTGTGTCAAGAGTAAGTTTTCCCATGCTCATGCATAGGGACCTTCCCAAACTAAATATTGGATAAAAAACCTTGTGCTGACTCTACTTCTCTTGCTTCTATACTTCTGGATATATCAGAACAGAGTCTCTGCCACTCATCTTCTGTGTGGATGAGCAGAAAACAGGACCTCAGCACAGAAGAAAAGAAATACAAGAATATGCAAATGCTGCTAAAATCAGAATGACACCATGACAATACACACTACGAACCCCAGTGCCTTTGAGGAGGGGTTTAGGCCCATGTCATGACTTCAACATAACAAACTATCTGTTCTTAGATGTCTCAGGAGATCTACTGTTTCTCTTCCCAGCATAGTTCTTCCCTAATAAAGCAGCACTGTCTGGCTGCCCTCTGTCAGAATGTGTTGCTGAATTTTTTTCATCCCTTCCCTCTCCTCTCCAAACTAAGCTGTTCCACAAGGCATATTTTAGGGACATACAAGTACTGAGTCACATTTGAGATGTGCCACTGCAGCAAAAGGAGATGTAAAAGCAGAAATAACATTCTGCATTTCAAGAGATTAATGAGATTAATCCCAAACTTCCCCCAAACATTTTTCCTCTGGCATTGTTCTGCACCAGGAAAAATACCATAACCAGGCAGAAAGACAACTTCCTTATGAGAGTTCAAATGCAGAGAGTTGTAATAGAAAACAGGTAGAAATTTAACTACAGAATCATTATTGTACTTGCTTAATGTACAAATAAAGCATTCAAATTTTATACAAACCATCAAAATCTGCATGAGTTTCCCATCACATCCATCAACAGGTGAACCTTAGGAAATGCATTTTCCCTTTTAGCCATCAGCGCTGTTCTTCTCACTATGCTGATCACAGGCTCTTTGTTCAAAGGGCACAGTAGGTATCTTCCCAAGGTTTTATGTTTACTCTTCTGGTGCCCTCCAGATTAATGAGAACTGAGCCCCTGCTCCTGCTGCTGTCAGACCTCTCCTTCATTTTTTGCTGACAACCAAACCTGCCTTTCCTCCTTTCCATTTGATGTAGAATTTATATCAGCCACATGGGAAAAGGAGGAGCAGCTTCAACCACTGACTTTAATCTCCATGTGAAAGGCAAGGCAACGGATGGGGCAACAAGGAGCATTGAAGTCCTCAGCATAAATGTTGTTGCTCATTACAAGCTCCCTCTCTAGGGATTTAAAAAAATCTTCAAAGGGGAATTGCTCCAGTCTCACACACACGCGCCTTTCACATCTCATACATGTGGTTTCCACGCAGGAAACAATTACTATAATTAATAGACCCAAATAACCCCACTGTTCATTTAAAAATGCACTTTAAATTGACAGTGGCACAAAAAAACGGGGCTGGGTGCTTAGGTCTCATTATCCATGTGGACTAAAAACCTGGCTGTGTATATAGACTGTCAGCTCTATATTTTTCCAGACCTATCACATCAAGTTCAACTCCAACACAAACCAAAATATGCTCAAGGTTTGAATGTTCTCCAGAAGCCACTCAGACATCATTGTTTCTCTCCTACCTAGGAGCTATTTCGTCTAGACTGAAATAAATGTGACTGACACTGGCAAAAGGGATCTTTTTTGCATCAAGAGGTGGAGGTTAATATTTACTGGGGACTACAATGTCTCACAGGTAGTAGATTAAATTAAGGATTCTCATTTACCCAGTTGGGAACATTTCCCTCTGCTTAAAGTTATTGTAACTCAGAAAAAAAAAAAAGGCAGCAGCATATATTATAATTTTTACCATGTTTGCATTCTGACACAAGAACATGATTTCTTTTTTAAGTACCTTCCGTAAGAAATAAAACATACTGTGATTTTGCCAGTGAATTGATAACTATTTCTTCTATTAGTTTGAACTGCTTTTTTCTCCTGCTGCTTGACTGCAGAAGCTGCTGTATCCCTCACACTTGCAAGATTCGTGGCAAAACCCAGGAGGTCCCTTCGAGTGTGACCACAAGATCAGGAGTCTCTAAAGCAGTTGTATACACATCTGAGAATTTCCATGGGATGGGATGGGATGGGATGGGATGGGATGGGATGGGATGGGATGGGATGGGATGGGATGGGATGGGATGGGAGCCTTCTGCTGCACTCCACATCCAGGAAGGTGCCAGCAGGCGGGATGGGCTCATGGAGGAGTGACTGTAGACGCAGAGCTGCAGCTGTGGAAGCAGCAGGGCTGGCACTGTGAGCAAAGGCTCTGCAGGGCCACCAGGGCTGAGCAGCCTACGGAGTGTCCAGCACTCAGCTCCTCCTTGCCCAGGAGGAGACAAAGGGAGCAAAATTTGGCCCTGTACCCACAGAGCTGAAAGCCTCTGGCACAGAGAGCTCCTTGTAGAGGGTCTGCTTTGTTGTGACCCTGAGACATAGCAATGCCTGAGTAGATGGAGTAGCACAGCAATCTCTCTTTTTCACCTCTGGTTTCTTTTCTTTAGCAGTGCTGAGAAAACCCAGGCCATATCAGCTGGTACAACAGCTCGATGTGTTGTTCAGTTCACATATCTCACATGAATCATCCATTTAATTTTGAACTCTTACTTCAGCTTTTCAAAATAAAGAGTTTGGGGTGGGTTTTTTTAAGGCCCATGGGAAGAATATGTTAGATTTGACTTCTGGTATTTGTCTTTCATATGTTTCAGTGAAATTAGTTAGATCTGGAAAATGTTGCCCTTTACCTGGTAATTCAGGAAACCAAAGAAACTAATACATTTATCAAATGAACAGAAATGGCCCTCTGGATTTCAACAAAGTTTCCTTTTGTTGTATATACTAAATTCCAGTATAATCAATTTTCTACACATCATAATGTTTTAGAACAAAGGTTGAAATGACAATGAAACTTGATTTTTATAGCCCTTTGCCTGCAGAAGAGAGAACTGAAAGTAACATTTTATAGTGTCAATGTACACAGAAATAAATCCAGGAGGTCTTTTTGACAAGAAAGGCCACAGTAGTTCAATTCAGACAGTTAAAGGCTTTTAAGTTTTTCTAGAGGGCCACGATTGAGCAACACATTAAAAAAATATATAACGAAGAAAAAGAACATAGGAAGGTGAAAAATTATGGTTTCATTTGCATTGAAGTGAAATGACCGCATAATAGAGGTTGACAAAAGAATTAAAAATGTGCCTAATAATGTACATAAACTCCAGCAGACATTCCTAAATCTGCCTGTCGCTTATGAGTAGAGAAATGCTTTTTCTCTCTCATTCTCACTTGTAATTTGGACACACGTAGTGATATCTGCTGGCAAAACAGCTCGCACGCATTTGTCAAAACAGCAGATGGGGAACTAAAAGCCCTGGATGTATTTACTCATTAGGGGATCCTTTCAATCTGCCTCTTTGCTGTGGTTTCTGGGTTTCCTCGAGAAGTCTGGGTGTGCTCCCTGGAAGCTAAACACTGTTGCTTTCTGCGGGAGCATGTATTATATATCCTGGTATAAGGGAACAGCAGCATCATTGCCAACTCAGTGTTTTACTACAGGCTTAAGTGTTTGGTGTTTTTTTACATCTTCAGCTTCTGGAAGCAAGAACAGGTTTTTTGGTTTTGTCTTTATTGCTTTACAGGAATGTAAATTTTATCCCATATATCCCATATGGTAATGAGGAAAAATTACCCAAACACACTTGAAGGCATCAGAAGCAAAACAAATAAAAGGGACTAATTATACAATATCTAGCTTCTCAAGAAAACAGTGCTAAATGATTAGTCTCATGTGCTCTTACTGAATGCCTTCTTAACAGCTTTATAGCTTTCCAGCTAATTCCACCTGTATTTGAAATAAAAGAAGTCCAGCCACAGTTTCATATATTTACCACAGAGAGGGATATAGGGTTGCTAAGCCTTGTTGCTCAGGGAAGTACATGCTTTCACATCTCATGACTCTGGATGTATGAAATCCCACAATGGCACACAATTTTGATAATTTTTCTGGAACTCAAGCCTCTCAGTTACAGAGCCACTACCACGGGGGATGAAAAGGTGTGTAAATGCACATACTGGCTGGGAGTGGTGGTCCTGTACCCAGAGAAACCCTTGTGCAATGGATCCCACTGCACTGAACACATCAGGGGGGTGGCAAAGGAGGCAAACAGCTTCCTCCACATTACCCCAAGTTCACCCTGGTAAACACAGCATTCCTCCCCAACACCATGTAACACAGACCCAAAAGTGAAGGTCATGGGATGCCACAGCACATTTGTCCAAAGATCTGCAAGCAGAGATGAGCTTCACAGTCACTTAGCAGCACTATGAAACTGATACAAGGTACAAATCCATAAAGCCCAGGCTCCCTGCAGCTCCTTGAGCTTAGCAGGGGGAAATTGAAGCACCTCCACACATGGACAAGGCACTGTCATAAGCCTCTGCTAAAGGAATACGTAGGAACTGGACTTCAGACCACGAAGTTTCTTCTCCTTTTACAGAATATTCCCAAATTGCAGTTGAAGCAACAGCTGTTAACAATTCACTGAAATAAAATGAAGGAAAATGTATTTACTTTGATACTTGTTTCTGAGCTGCTGATATTCCAATGATAAAGCTGCCATATATGAATATGTGTGGATGTGAACAACCACAAGGCCTCTGTAGACTCATCTAGTGGAAAAGAACAGTATTGTTTCGCTCACAGAAACTTGGATGCAAATTTCATTTTATTGCTAAGTCCTAACAGAGAGCTACAACTTCTTACTTTACTGTCTTTCCTATGTGATGTATCACTACACACCCAACACTTTTGGTTGTGGTCTGCACTGTCGAACTCACAGGGCAAATCCAGCAACCCTACAGACTAAAAACTTCTATTTTTTTACTTTAAGATTCCCAAGTTTTTCAAGATACATTGTTAAGCAAATGTTTAGGAATCTTCAGGAGGAGATTTTCACATACCACAACATACCTATAAATACCTTCAAAAGAAACTTCTGTCTTGCTGGGTCATATATACCTTCTTACCTCTCATTTCTCTTTCCAGAAAAGAGGAGAAAGGGGACTTCCTAAACTCCCAAGTCAGAATACACAAAAAGAGTAATATTTAGTCAGATCCCTGTAAAAACCTTTAGACTGAAAGAAAGAACTGCAGTGAGAAAACTCCACATAAAACTATAGAAAAGCTCATGCAGTAATAGATGATTCAGTTCACCTCATCATGCTACCAGGTTTCTTTTCTCTGATCTGAAACCACAATTTGGTCTGAGGATGTATTTGCTGAGCAAATAACCTAGCATGAATAACCTAGGCCACTGACCTCCAAAAGTTGGTTCAAGACTCACCAAAAAAGAGACTTGTTAGGAAAAAAATAAAAAAGAAGATGAACTCAGGAAACCTCAGACTGGAAGAGAAAATGGTTGCAGGGGAAGGTCACCTGCTGTGAATTTAGTATCTGGATAAAAAGGCTGTTAAAGAACAAGACTCAAGGAAATTAGTCAAGTTCAGAAAAAGGAGGCACAAAAGATTTAAGGCAAAGAAGAGCATAGATAATGCACACTCTACAAAGATAAACAGTTCCAGTGTCTGTATATGGCTGGCTCTTTCAAATGAGTGTCGGGTATGAAAGGAAACAGGAGGCAGAGAACGGGAAGAGAACGGACACTGACTTCAAGCCCTAAGGAAATACATTCAGGGCAGAAGAGAGTCAAGTATGAGAGATGAACCTTACTCCATTTACTCAGCCAACACTATTATTAACATCCCAAACACTTGTCTGAGAAGAAAATTTATGACCACTCTCATGTCCTCAGGAGGGGTGCCCGGCTCAGCTTGAACAGTTCCTGTGTGCAATGGACTAGGGATTAAAAGAGGGAAGACTTTGGGGGAAATGGCTGCCACATGCAGAGCCTAAATACACCATCATAACTTCTGCTTGTATGGAGGACTGTGTCAGACAGTGGGATACATTCCCTGTCCATTTACTTCCCATATAAACATCATGGAAAATCTTATCATAGAGAGGGACAGGTACCTTTGCCACTCCTTTTTATGCCAGGCTGAAACAATGCAGCATGTATTATCTGATTAAGCCTTATAAAAATGTGCAAAATGTGCACAATGGAGGTTTTGTGCTTAGGTGAAGTCAAGGAAATGGATGTTCTTTGGGACCTCTTGAACTTCATGTTTTCTGCATGAATGGAAGAAAACATGAATTCTGATGATTAGCAATTTTCTTCTGGGAGTTAAGAATATTCAGTACTCAGCAGAATTAAATTGCTGCCACAGGTTTTATCTATGAATAGGTTATCAGCTCCTTTAGCATTCTCTAGTTCCACTAAAGGGAGCAGAATTAACTAATTTTGTCAGCCTCTGCACCTACGACTTTCTCTCAGAGCCTCTTTTATGTAGAACCCCTTGTGCAACATATTTCCCACACTCAAATGATGTGATCCCTGAGCTCTCTGGAGCAGGCTGAGATTTTACACACAGTCTTGTCAACAGAGTCAGGATGCCAGAGAGGCTAGTGGTCAACCTGGCCAAAAAGTCTGTAAATCTTTCCATG
>VZRX01018724.1:23725-36866 GCA_013398075.1 Notiomystis cincta
AAAAAAAAAAAAAAAAAAAAAAAAAAAAAAAAAAACAAAAAAAAAAAAAAAAAAAGATAATAAACCCCCAACAAACACCAGAGTAAAAGGGACCAGGGTAACAGTAGTGAGTAACTGAGAAGTGTCATCAGCTCCATTGGAGGCCACTCATGGCTATTTGAGGACTTGTTTACAGTCAGGACTGAGCATGTTTTATATTTATAGTCATGGCTTCAGGACAAAAACATGAAACTGTGCTGACAAAATTTCCTGATGACCATGGCAGTACAGAAGTGTCAGAATGACATATCAAAAGGCCTTGATGTTCCCAGCTGAGGTCACCCAAAACAAAAGTAAATTGTTTTGTATCAGAAGTAATATAGTGTATTAAAGGAGAATTAACAAGAACTTCTGATGTTAGCAGTGCATTTGGCTGCCAGAAATTTGTCCTCTTTGGTTGTTTCTATGAACCCATGTTTCAAACCAATCACATAATGCTGTTGAGCTGTCACTGTGATGCAACCACTCCAAAAGCTAAATGGGATGGACCCAAGGCTCATGCACAAGATATTTTCTACAGTGAAATGAAAATGCATGAGCACTTCACAAAATACTGCTGTGATTTCTTATGTCAAAACATATTGATCTTGTCAACAGTGCTTGAAGAGTGTCAAAGGAGCAGTGGAGAAACATCTGGTGGGCATGGCCTGGGAGGAAGAGTGTGTGGCATCCTATGAAATCACCTCTCAAAAGGTGACAATTAAACAACTCAGCTTCAAGGAGAGGCAGGGACTGGTCTGTCTGCTCCAAGGCAATGCAGGACAGAGCTGAAACTCCTTGCACTGAACTGGGTGACCTGGTCAGAAAGCACAACCTGTCTATCACAACACCAAGATCCTCAGCTGACAAAAGAAGTCCTTCTCAGGTGAAAGGTTGCTTCTGTTTATTACCAAACCAAGCTGATTTAAGACTCAGTGAGGAAAAAAGTTTTGTGGTAATTATGCATCTTGTTAGACTTCAGTAACCCAAAGCAAAGGTGGATTTTGGCTATCAGTACACTAGAGAGACAGCTTTCAAATTTTGACCTAGCAACTCAAAAGTCATTGAGACAGCCCCAGAGCAGATATATCCCTGGAGAGTGGGAGTTCATGCCTGGAAATGACAATATTCCTTCTCATGTTCTTTCTCTAAGCAACCAGCAGACCCAACTCAATTTATCTGTGCATGAAGCCAAGTTTTAAAATTGTTCCTGATTTCTTTATGTGTGTAGTCCAGTTAAATGACAAGGAAAGTATCCTACTTCACAGTTCCCATGCCAGATTTACATATGCTCATAGACATACCTGATACACAGATACACAGATACACTGCATACACATTTAAAGGTCTGTGATAACGTGAGAAAAAAAACACTGACAAAGCCATCTGTGAAAGACAAAAATTGAGTTCTGTTGGCTCCTTGCTTTCAGATGAAGCTTACAAAACATTCTCATTCCCAGGCAACTATGAATGATGATACCAAAATCCATAAAATGGGAATTGTGAGAAATCCACAGCATATGGCCAACAGTAGGAAAGAGATATTATTTTGCATGGAAAAACAAGGAGTTTTATTGTCCTGCTCCTATCATATCAAGCATGCTTAATTCATTTATTTATTTTTTTCTAATAGTCTTATCCTTTTATGTTATTACAGTGCTTCAAAAAATCTCAAGGTCTAGGGGGAAGTTTAATGTTTGCTGTTCTGGGATCATTTGAAGCCATGCATTCAAAGAGGACAAAATCACTTTTAAGTCTGCCTGTAGGAAATCTATCTTGGCAACCAGACAACTAGAATTAGTTATTAAAGGCATGTCAAATGAATAAAGACACCTCTGTAAGGAAAACCGCAAAAGCATTTACTTTTTCTAATATGAATAGTGGGCTAATACCAAATCAGCTTTCATTTTCCACTCTCCCTTCACCTCCTAGACCAGAGGTCAGATCCAATAAAGGCTAACCCAACTGAAAATCATTTCAGTTTGTTGCATCTATTACATAGCAGATGTATATTAAATAGCACTGCCTGGAAATGAAGAAAACTCACATAATCTGATGTGGCAATCTCCTTGTGGAACTGGTTCACTGCAAGGCAAAGAAGTCTGTGGTATTATTAAAAATCAGGAGGCACACCAAAAAGTGGGGGGTTTTCCCCTTCCAGATAAAAATAAGTAAAAAAAAAAGTAAACCTTTCTAGTTTGTAATGGAAATTATGATACTACAAAAAACATATTCAGGACCAACTTCTTCCTCACACTGGCAAAATAACTGTAATAACTTAGTTACACTGGAATTATTATTATTCCAGTTACACTGGAATAACTTAGTCAACCAGTAAAGACAAAAATAAGCATTTTCATGGTAGTCAGAATTTGAAGGAGTGGGAACAATTTCTAATTTTACTGAAGGTCTCCTATGTGATACCCTCTAAATTCCATAGCTCAAAAGAAGACTTTAGGATTTTCATCTTTAATGTGACTGTATGAGAAAGTGGTGCCTCTGTGCTGTGTGACTGTTATGTCTATCCCTCAAATTTACTTGAAAATGTAAAATTTGTGTACATACCTGCTACTTCAAATCTTCCTTATCAGAAGATGGTTAGGTTTGTCCAAGGTCCAAAATCAAGCATAAGCTTCTTCTAGACTTTTTTGTTAATTGCTGCTTAACATCTAATAAGAAAGAAAACAGAAAATCCATGAGTGGGAAAATGACTGTCCCAGTCTGGTATTTGTTAAAGAAGCAACTACAGATTGTGGTTTTATCTTGATCCACTGAGTCAGGAATATTTATTTGGACTAAAGCAGCCATAAAAATCAGCTTTAGCTGTAGCTATGAAAAAAAAAAGGTAAATTGTTTTGACATCAGGTAGCATATACAGTTACTATATTAGTCAGAACTGTAACATTATCAAAGGCCTTCATTTTAGGAAGATATACTACTTATACACAAAATAATTTACCTGCTTAATCAGACACTGGGAAAATTAAACAAAAATATGGGAAAAGGAAGGCATGTAGATGGAAAAATACTGGTACATCTTAGAGAAGTTGCAGGTTAGCTATCAAACACTTGTTTTGAAGATTTTGGTAAAAGAAAAGTTCCAAATCTTATAAAAAAAAAAAGCCCTTTTCAGTTCATGCAATTCAGTAGAACACAGGCCAAAGGAGCTCTTGTCCTGTGGCCTGTAAATCACACAGAGGTTCCCCAAATTGGCCAGGTACAAGTCACTTCTTCATCACTTCCCAGAGGAGAATTTCTCAGCCTTCTTCACTCACCCCTTGCCAACCCTGAAGCCAGCTGTCTCATGTGCTATCATACCACTTGCACTGTCTCAGGGAGAAAACTCTTCATTCTTACAACATACCAAGTAAAACACTGGGAAAATACATCCCTGATTTCTCATAGCACGTGTTGACTTTTCTTCACGTTACACTCACAGCTTAGCTCTAAGGAATTTCTCTATCACTCAGACTAGATACAGCTAACAGAGTGAATCCAGCTGAAATTCCTGTTGAAGTTAACTCTTTGGAGCCAGATGCAAGCACCAGGGAGGGCATTCTCTTAGGCGTCCATAAACAGCAAGAAAATGTCCTAAAATCCTCCAGTGTGGCTTCCACGCTCTCTAAAGCAGGTAGACCTTGGCATATAAAATTAACCTGGCTTCTCTGGTACTGAAATCATCACATTCTGATTTGCCAATAGTGTCAATTTGAGAAGACCAGGAAATGAAGAAGCCACCACTTATTTGGTACTTCATTAATTCTGATTTTGGCAGCAATAATCATTGCTCCTGAGGAGACTGGTAAGTGCCCAGCATGTACCTCTGGTTTTCCTGGTATTGATCACATTGCCATGATGCAAGACTTGAGCTCTAGAGCCCAAACCTCAGCTGTTGTCCACATCCTGGAAAGGCACAAAGCCCAGTTTCTGAATCTTAGTGCTTTGATAATATTGTATTCACTGTAGAAACAATTCAGGACTTCCTGCAGCTCCCAGGCTTTCAGCAAGCACAAGATATATTTGTGTATATCCTCTTGGATGTATATGGAGATACAATCCTGTGGTAATCACCACAGCATATCAAAATAGCATGCTGCTCTTTCACAGTCCTTCTTTGACTTGGATTTGGGGGAAAAGACCCCAGTGTCTCAGCAGGAAACTGTATATTTAGAGTCAAGATGAGTTCCTTCCCAAAATTCCACAGAGGCTATTTTGTGTCCTGAAACATGAAGATTTAAGCCTTCTCTACTATCAGTTCAAATATGCTTTTTTTTGTATAAAGCTTCCAAATTTTGAAAATCTACCTCATAAGGCTTTTTGTCTGTTTTGATACCTTTGTAGCACTCAAATTTCAGATGAACCATGGGCATGTAAATAAATGTTATGTCCTTGGTGACTCTCTCATGGGCTTCATTGCATATTTACTTGCAAAACACAAAGTTGGCCCTGTGTATTTCTAAAAGACTTTGTTAAAACAGTGAAGGTCTTTTTTGCTTTGAAAGCACACACAAACAAAACCTGCTGCATGCTGGCAGCCCACGGTGCTACTTTGCTCCTTTGACTTCAAAGCAGTCACCTTTCAAAAGATGAGTTAGTTGGGCTCACAGGAAGAAAAATACTTTTACTAAGGCAATAGGTACCCCATTTAAGGAAGCCTGAAGGACATATGTTTACTGAGTGGAAAAAAAAATAATCTAGCTTCACTTGTGAAAATTAGTGAGAGTGGTGCTCTGCTCCATAGCATGGCTCTGTTTACAGTGATCTTTTCATGCAATGGCCACAGTACAAGGCTTAAAAGGTGTAGATGCAAAATTATTTTGATTTTAGCATGCTGCCTACCACACATTTATTTTTTCTGTCAAACTTGATTCACAACCAACCAGAGGTATCACGTGAGACCAGGCAAGGAAAGAAGTCTCCTAGCATTCCCCCCTTTTCCTTTCCATAGGGCACATCACAAGGAATGGCACTCTTTCTTTTCAACAGATTACACCAAACTTGCATGTTATTACAACTCCACCACTGAGCATATGCTTAATTTCCTGTGCATCAGCAACATACCAGGGTCTAGCAGGGCTGAGCAATACAGCCTGCAGGATTTTCTCACATACCAAGGCAAAAAGGAACCCTGTAAGTTGTCCAACAGATGTCTGCTGTTAAGATATGTTTTTAATCACAGAAAGACAAATCTAATAAACTGAGAAATTTTTTTTATGCATTTCAAGTTGTTGTCTCTGATCCCTAAAATGGCATTGCATATCTGTTGGATTTTTGCCTTGCAAAGGTGATGTAGAAAAGAGACAAAATGAGTGTATCCAGAAGTCACTGCTATTCCTCTCATTAGTATTTAGTTGGTTTAGAAACAGGATAAACTAATATTCATGTGAAAGAGCATATATATGCCATATTGAATTAATACTAAAAATTTCCTAGAGTTCTGAATCCCCTTAGCTTTCATTGATGTGTCTCTCTCTAACGAGTTTAAACATTTTTTTTTATTACAAGCTGACCTGCAGGAAACGAATCCATGCTTGAATTTTAGACTACTCTTTCTAGCTTGTTTGCCAAAATAAAAGTGAATAATACTAGAAAAAAGAATACGTGCTTGAAGCAACTTGTTCATGGCATTATTGATTGAACATGACACCTCAGCGAAACCATTATGTGAAGAACTAAAACTTGGGTTTTAGTCTTAAATATAAAATTGTATTCTACATCATAATCTGCCAGGCACATCAGGAAGTAAATAAAAAGTGTCTCAGTGAGGAAAGAAATTGCAGCATCATGCATTATCAGAGCAATCTAAGACTGTGTAGGGACAAAAGTGGGAAAAGGGAAAGAAATTTTTTCATTAGGGAAAGAAATTGTCATATTATGCATCATCAGAGCAATAGAATGAAGCTATACTCAGGTTTTACTCTATAACTCAAACGGAGGTTAAAACTCAAGAATTATATCTATTCTTAACTCAGTTGTCTTCTCATTTTTACTTTAAAAAATGAACATTTTTTAAGCAAAAAATACCTGAGCTTTTCCAAACACAAACATGGTCATATTTCATACCCACCACCTCTCGTCACTGCCACTGGAAAGGACAAGCTATGTCTGCCACTCTGTAAACTGGAAAAGAAGCTTGTAAATGTACCATGAAGACAGCATTGGCATCAGTGTGAGACCAAAGGATTTTATATGCAGAGTGGTTTTCTCACATTTTTAATCATAAATTAGAACTGTGAGAAGGTGGCACTGTTAGCAAATAGATTCTTTCTGTTAAACTTTATTTTTAAATATTTTAGGCTCTACACAATCCCTAAGCAGAAGACCAAAAGCAAACAGTAGAGGTAAGTGCTACAGACCACAGAAGCAAAATATCTACAGGTTTTAAAACCTAGTTATAAACAGTCTTGCATTTGGGTCACACAGAGCATATTTCAAGGGATGTGATTCTAGTGCAGTTTAGCATACATTTATTAAAAAATTGAGTTGTGAAAAGAAATCATGAGATGTTTATCATTTGTGAGTTAGTTCTACATGCTGAATGATGGATTTCTGTAGCCATTGCCCTCTTATGGCCAAAAGGAATTCTATCCTACTGTTGCTTCATTTTCTAAGTGGTAACTCATTGCTGAAATATTAAAGGGCCCATAATGAAAGTGGAGCATCAAAATACTTGAATTTTCAAATGTGTGGGTACTCCTAGTCTGATAATTTACTGCAAGTCCTTTACAAAATGACAGCAATCTTCATTAAACAGGCTTGATGATGTTACTGGAATTTTCACAAACCTCAAACCTTTCGCAGCCTACCATGACACTGTGGAAACCCAAAAAAAGGCTAAACTGTCCACTGCATGCTATAGCCTCCCTTATATTTTTGTATTTGTGAGGCTTACTCTTAAATGAATATTTCACTTCAACTGAACAGTTCTACACTTCCACTCAAAAGAAAAAAAAAAGGGCACATTTATTTTGCATTTCAATTCCCTGGTCAAGCACCAACACTGACACTGGTTGATGCTGCAGGGGGAGTGGAAGAAAGAAAGATGATTGCTGCAATTCAAACCATGTGACAGACTCTAGCTGCACTGGTGCCTCTTGTTCTGCTCAACAGCCTGATTTCAGAAGACTGTTTGAAGAAGTAATGCAATCCATTTGCTGAGTTTCTAAGTAACGAGAGCTGACAGCCCTGCTCTGCAATAGCTGTACATAGCACTGGTGATGAAGCTGCACTCACAGCACTCTTATCACAGGGGAGAGGGCAGCAAACCTTGTTTTTCAGCAGCTCCATGCTCTTGAATTCATTGTTTCCCTTCCCTTGCATGTGTTCTTTCCTCAGGAAAGTGTGAGCAGCCTGCCAAAACAGCAACAGAACATGAATAGTACAGGGGCAGACCAACCCTGCTGGCAGAGCCACACAGCCATGTGTGGTACCTGAGAGCCACCAGAGCTTTCAGCAGGTGAGCTGGAGGGCTGGCAGCCATGCTTCAGCATCCACATCACAGAGCACTGCCTCTTTGCCTGCTTGGATTTTTCTTTCCCATGTTGAGGTTTTCACACCAAAATCAAGGGAGCAGATTTGAGTTTGAGCAGGAACATGAAACAGAATTAAAAGAAGGTAGGGACTTGCACCTTAAGAACACATGCAGGAACACTGCACATCAACTGGGCAGTCCCTGAGTTTTTTTCATGACCAGCCAGGCATCAAGCCAGGAGTTGGTGTGCATGTGCAGGGCACCAGGTAGGAGCAGACCTGACACCAGTGCACAGCAGTGTGAGAGCAGAACAAAGGGACATGGAG
The DNA here is from genome assembly GCA_013398075.1 of Notiomystis cincta. Classification (NCBI taxonomy): domain Eukaryota; kingdom Metazoa; phylum Chordata; class Aves; order Passeriformes; family Notiomystidae; genus Notiomystis; species Notiomystis cincta. Next base: position 31,541 of record VZRX01018724.1, read on the forward strand.
AAGTTTTTGTGTATAGCTCCTCTTGCTAGCCAGGAAAAAACACAAAAGACAAAGATTTCTCTCCCTCTCCAGTGGTGACAGTGTTAGAGGAACCTCTCTGGCTCCTTAATATTTTGTGTTTATTTTCTCCTGTCATAGGACTTTATTTTGAAAAAGATCTCTTTGCTAACTCTGCAATGTTTTACTTTACAGCTACATTCATCCAAAGGAGCTTTTGTTCAAGTAATAGTATCATATGAGAAATCACAAGTGTTACTATGAGATAATAGTCTGATAAAGAATGGTGAATTAATTCTAATGAGAAACTAGAAATGTTTCAGAGGATTACATAGCAGTGTGTTCTAGCTTTGACATTTCTATCATTTCCTTAGGCACTGCAAAATACAGAAATGGACTATCCTGTCATTTACAATTTAGTTTTCCTGTTCCATTGAACTGCAGCATTTCTACTGNGCAATCTATCATTTCCTTAGGCACTGCAAAATACAGAAATGGACTATCCTGTCATTTACAATTTAGTTTTCCTGTTCCATTGAACTGCAGCATTTCTACTGTCTCTATACAGTGCTTTAAGATTATGCAAAGTCACATTTATCTGGAAATACTTTTTGTTATCCAAATAATTTAGATAAACCAGCAATCCCTAAATTCCCTATGCAAGGAGCAAGGTCACATGTCTGGTTCAATAAGACCCCAGTCTTATGTGTTACCATCTGCCCACCACAACAGTTTGTCTGGCACATCACCACTTTCCAGTCACACAAACTAATTCAGTGTTTGTTGGCTGCTCTTATCACCTTTCCCCTCACCCTCTAGGTGACAACCTGCCTCAGGTTTGTGGCTCAAATTTCCATGTTCCAGCCAGCTCTGCTGCCCACGCAGCAAAGAACTCCTTTAGGATCAAAGGAAGGTTTGCAGGTGGCTCCAGAGGGCAGAGTGGATGTTAGGCACCAATGACACATCCTACAGATATAGGTACTCACAGAATTCATGCAAAAACAGCTTTGTTCAAACCTGTAGGCAAAATTATTTTCTGTCAAAAAACTACTTTCTTTGAAATTGTTTTGATAGGAACAGGGACCTCGACAATGTGTGTAAATACCTGTAGGGAGGACACAAAGGAGGTGGGGCCAGAGTGTTTCCAGCAGTGCCCAGTTAAGGACAGGAGGCCACAGGCACAAACTGAAACACGTGAAGTTCCCTCTGAACAGCAGGAAACACTTCAGTACTGTGAGGGTGACTGAGCACTGGCACAGGTTGCCAAGAGAGATTCTGGAGCCTCCCTCACTGGAGATACTTGGAAGCCTTCTGGAGATGGTCCTGGGCAGCTGGCTCTGCTTGAGTAGGGAAGCTGGGCCAGATGACCTCCAGCCTCACCCTTCTGTGAATCTGCAATGAGAATTTGAAGGAAGCTTTAAGTCCATTCTAAAATCCACCCAAGACATATACAAACTTTACAAAAGAATTTGTGTAAAATCTCCTTGCCCATTGATTGCCTACCTAAGCCAGGAGTGGGACAAATTGCCTTACCACATCCCAAAATAAGTTGTTCTTTTACAAGAGCACATAGGAAAAGGTTGAAACAACTCCCTATTTAGGCTCTTGAGGCTTAGTTCAAGTGTTCAGTTCACGAATGATGTTGCAGACAGACATAAATTATCTCCCTCTGCTCTCAGGTGAGTGGAGAGACAGAGGTAATGCACGCTGAGGCTTTGCTGTCGTCGTGGAGCAAAGGTTTGTGTTTTACCATGGACTGTACACTTCAGCTCAGTGACATTTGCTGCCAGAGAAATCACAAGGAGGAGGCACCAAAGGGGACTTACCTACCTGGCAATAAAAACTGCAAATATGTTTCTCCATCAAGATGCAGTGCACATAGCCAAGATGCAGTGGCCAATAATTATCTGTGGGATGTTTTTTTTAAGAAGTGCAGAGCAAATTGACATCCTGTTGTAGGATGGCTGGATAACAGACAGTAAAGGCTGCTGTGGAAATCAGTTGAGAATTAACCTTTTGCCAAGCCCCATTTACAACGTCCTTATAAATCACCTTTGAGACTTTGCTGGCCTTCTGTGACTTTCTGAGCAAGAGAGATCATCTGCTATATGAGAAAAATCTGGGATTTCTGATGGTCACTGGCTCCCCATCAGTGATTTTCATGTAGAAAGATCCAGGTATGCTCTGGTTACTTCCACTTTCTGCAAGAATTCTCACCTTAGCTAAATATACTAATTGTTTTCAAAACTGCTACTTTGAACAACTTCTAATTTCCAGAGTTTTAAAAATAGATTAAATACTATGTCTCTAAATCCTACTGTAACTCAGACTAAGGAAACCTCATTACCTCCAGAGTTACTACTAATTGACAATAGTGTAAGAGGAAAGAATAGTTTCTAGCTATAATTTGAAAATATTTCTCTTGTTGGGAAACATCACAACGCTGATATCAAAGATAGAAATTTTATTTTTATCCAGATTAGTCCCATGAAAAGATTTGCACACATTTGTCCCACGAACACTTTGATGGAGCAATTCAGACATTACAACAGTAATGTTTTTTGACCTTTTAATCAATTCCATTTTGCAACTACTCTGTCTGAGAACCACAAATGGTATTTACAGGACTCATTCTCTGGAGTCGATGGAAACTTTCTGTCAAATAACCATCTGCAGAGAGAGAGAAAACACATAATGACAGGACAAGTTTGTGGAGAATCTGAATGGATTGAAAAAATAAATCTGGACCTGAAAGCAGATGAATTAGAACAAAGAGACCCAAGAAAAATGTAAGGCAGCAATTAGGGCTAGAAAATTAAAAATACTGAGGAATTTAATCAAAGAGGACAGTCTAATCAATGAAAAGCATGCCACTTGCTCTCTGGGTAATTGCATCCCTCTCCTTTTTAGGTTGGTTGGGTTTTTTTGTGGTGATAGTAACAGCCCATATTTAACATAATTGCATTCCCATAAAACTCAGAAGTCTAGGACTACCATAATTTTCATATTTGTCACATGGGACTTCATTCTCATTCCCCTGAAGTCAACAGCAGCTGATAGTCATTTCAGTGGAGGCAGGGAAAAGTGGATTTCTACAACAAAGAGCTCCACACTTTTGTTTTACTGCCTTTCCCTTGCAGAAAGAATTGTCTGATGACACAGGCACCTGAGCAGCTGTGCCCTGCAGTGCAGTACTCTGACACTATGCACACACATCTCCTGTGCACCACACCCCTTCCCAGGCTGCTGGGACTGCCACTTACCCAAAAGTGGTGAGGAGACAAAAGCTAAGTATAAATCTTACAGACAAATTGGACAGAAACATTTAAATCCACTCATTAAGCAACCATGTCAGTGGCTGCTGTTTGCCAGTTCTTTCTCTCCAGTGCATTTATCCAGAGAGATGGATTAAATCCTTTAGAAATGCTCCTGAACTCAGTATCTGAACCAGCATTTAGAGGTGTGATTCTTAATAAAGTTATTTAGGATAAGCTAACCAAAACTTAAATGCAAAAATTATAATTTTATTTTTGTTTACATCTATAGTTCCCAGCACTATAACCATGAGGGGAAGACACATTTGTGTTTGGTAAATACATCTCGCACACTTATTTGTTTTCTCTTGTGCTAATAAATCATGCTAGTTCAAGCACTTCTGTAGTGACACAATCACTCAAGGAGGAGCTAGACCAGAACAGGAGCAGGATTATGTGCAGCCTTTGGGATTTCAGGAGGAGCAGTTAGAAAGAGCTGCAATTGTTGTAAACCCCAGCACACCACACTCCTGAGCACCCTGGGCCAGTCTTACTCTACAACAACACCCAAGTCTCCATGCCTATGATCAAACACTCCAACAGACAATCAAGTAGTAATAACAGGGATTCTGTTTGGATTCCCCATATTTTCCTGGCTAGAAGACTAATGCCATTTTCCTGATGGAAGATTATAGAGATTTAATTAAAGCTACCATGTTTTAATAATGGACTTATTTAATAGAAAAGCTGCTTTGGGAAAGGACAGTCAGTCTAGATGCCAGTCTGTGTCTGGGACCTTCATAAAGTTCTTTTGTACTTAATACTTGTAGCCAAAACAACAATCAAGCCTTTGTTAATAATGTCCTTGCAACAGAAGAATAGCAGTGAAACTGTAGAAGTTAACTCTTTCATTCTATATCCTATTATTGATTCCAAATTCAAAGCTTTTTTCAGCTATATTAAAATAATAACCTTCAGTGGACTGTAAACTTCCACAGAAAGCAGTCAGGATCTGTCCATCTAAGCCAAGATTTGACTAATGAGTCCCAAACTGTTTGTAGGACTAATCAAAATTGGCTAGAGAGAGAAATTACTACTGGCTAACCTAATTTCAAGAAACACCTGTCTTAACAACAGTATTATATCCCATAATCAGTATACTGATAGGTAATTATAAATCAGTTTGTGTAAGACTCTAATTCTTGAAAAGTAAGACAATATCATTGGGATACAAATATCCTCAAAGTTAGGATGATTCAAAAATTTGCATCTACTACTACCTGGAGACTGACATACATATAAAAAACTCCAACATCTAGAAATTCCTCATATCTCCTGCAGACTTTCTAAAGCCTGCTTACCCTAGAACAAAGAACATTGTGCAATACCACTAAGTGAAATCTAAAAGCAGTTTCAATCTCTGCTTCTTGTCAACCATCAATTCTTTTTACTTCAGTTTATCTTATTTCTCTTTATCTTCTCTTTTCCTTGGTTTCCCATTGTCTTTCATTTTCCCACCAAAAATGGAGGTTAATTTTATTTTAAATTTACTTTTCAATAGAAAATTCATTCTCTCTGCTGTTCATTTTGTTCCATTGAACCATTCACATCCTGATAGTCTGACAATATATTCCCAAAGACTTCCCTCATCTGGGATTGTGTTTCCAATGTCTCCCAAAAGCACTGTAATATTTATTAGCACACACAAAATGTGTGATTGTATTTATATTCAAACCTTTTGCACATACACATCCATGCAGACCTTGAAAAATATGGCAAGTGGTTTTCCTTAGCTTTTTAACAGTTTGACCCTTCTGGTGTTGCCTGCTTTAAATCCCAGTATGACTCTGTTTTCATCCCTATCATTATAAAAACAGCACAGAAACCTTAAAATAACCAAATGCAAAAATCCCCAACCAAAACATTCCTCTAGTTAGTTGGAAGAAAAGCCTTGAGATATAGATAGACAGAGAGAGAGAAAGAGAGAGAGAGAGAGAGAGAGAGAGAGAGAGAGAGAGAGAGAGAGAGAGAGAGAGAGTCTTTATTTTATATTTACTTTTTTTTTATTTCCTCTC